>CM028131.1:431312500-431562500 GCA_016271365.2 Neoceratodus forsteri
CAGTTAAGGCACCCTATAAGCACCCAGCACTTCCGACTCCACACGAGTCTTCCTCAGGGGTGTGACTACAATGGGAAATAGTCATCACTTACATACATCATCTCATTAATTATACATGAGTTTATGCCATTACATACTTAAGCAATTTCATGCTTTTTGTTTTTACAAACAAAAGCAAAAAATAAGATACAAATTAATACAAATACATTGTACACTATCTATAAATCCAAACTTGCAAAAATATAAGTTATAATATGTTGTTCTATCAACTTGTTAAACTTTCATTCTAAGTATTCAAATTCTATATTATTCACATTATGTACTTTTCATAACAGATATGTTAATGCCTAGCTATCATTTCCTTGTTAGCCTACTATAAATTTACTATTTTATGTAATAATTTAATAATTTAATTATATATCTATATTTCATGAAGGCTGCCAAAGGCGCTCATTCAACAATTTTGGCAATATAATAAGCTAGGAATTGGTGTCCTAGACAGGTCTCACTGTCACAGTTTCCATTCTTGATTAATATAAATTCTCTCAAATTCTTAGGTTCCTGATAGATGTTGATCTCTGTATGGGCAGAGAGAGAGAGAGAGAGAGAGGGAATGAAAATAGAAGAGGTAGTGCATCTCAATAAATAAACAATTAACAAAATCAGTTTATTTTCAGACAGTTTTAAATCCCATCTTTCATTTAGTTCAAATGATTTCACACAGTTAACTTGTAAATCCACACGCTTTATCTTTCCAGTAATATATTAGATCTATCTCCCCCTTATATTAATGGGGACACACATTCTAAACCCATAAACTGGATTTCTGGTTTAGAGGAATGATGCGTCAAAAAATGCATTCCTACTGGTGTGTCTTCTTTTTGGTTTAGGATAGACCTGATGTGCTCCTGAATTCTAACTTTCACAGGGCGGACTGTCTTGCCAACGTAAATTAAATTACATGTACACCATAGTACATATATGACATTACTGGTATCACATGTGATGAGCTGTCTGATAGACAGCTCATCACATGTGATACCAGTTATGTCATTTATGTACTGTGGTGTACATGTAAGAAAAAATTACTCACCATAGTAATGTTGTTTCTTCTAATGGAGTCTTGCTGTATTCAGACATAATGCAGTTAGCTCCAGCACCTGAACTGACCCAAAGAGGAAAGAGAACTCCATGCAGAAGCATGGAAAGTTGAGCTCGAGCTCGGTTTTCAAACCTCTGTCTGTGGTACTTACCAGTGCAACCATCAGATTCTTACGAGCAACTAACTTGACACTGAAATGTGGAAATTGTTTGAACACATAGCCAAAAGGCAAAATACTTTTTTGGGGTCCAAAAAAGACTCGAGTCGAGAACCCAAGAAGAAATAAGGTAGTGACAATTCAAACTATGCAACACAAGAAGGAAAAACATAACAGTTACCCCACCAAGAGGGAGGGTACAAGGTACACCCGAGGTGCAACACTGTGCCTGCCAACCCACTTCCCAAATACAGGTTCTGAGAGGGGAGGCGGGGGGGTAGGTCTGAATACAGCAAGACTCCATTAGAAGAAACAGCATTACTATGGTGAGTAATTTTTTTCTTCAAACACGAAGTCTTGCTGTATTCAGACATAATGCAGACTACCAAGCAGTTCCCTATGGAGGAGGAAATGCAGAACCTACTTTGGGAACAGGCTCTGCAGTACTGCTGTGCCAAATCTAGCATCACTCCTAGACTGGATGTCCAGAGAGTAATGCTTGGTGTATGTATGTACTGTTTTCCAGGTGGCTGCTTTACAGATCTCTAACAAGGGTACATCACTGGCCGCAGCTAGAGTAGCAGCTGTACCCCTAGTCGAGTGAGCCATCAGGCCTGAAGGGGGTGTTCTACTCAATTTGTCATAGAAAATTGTATACCGGAAACAATCCACCTAGCAATAGTTCTTAGTGGCAGGCTTACCTTTCCCCACTTCACCATAAATGAGGAACAATTGAAGACAGTCATTTCTGTGTGCCTTAGTATGCTCTATGTAGTACCCAAGTGCCCTTTTAACATCCAAACTGTGTAATCTTCTTTCCCCTGGAGAAGAATGGTCAGTGAAAAATACAAGAAGAGATAGACTGGTTTAGGTGAAAATCCGATACCACTTTAGGCAAGAAATACAGGTTACTCACCTGTAACAGGAGTTCTAGGAATGGTATATGTTGTTCATCCACACTTATTGGCAGGTTCCTTGCCGCTTTAAATCTTGCCGGAAGATCTTCAAGCTGGCTACTCCCACCCACCCGGGTGGTAAAACTCTCGGCTCCGCCCCCATGATGCCAGATCTAGCCCGATGGAAGCCAGGTTGTGCGTCGAAGCCGGGGAGGCCGGGTGGGTCGTAGGATGAACAACATATACCATTCCTAGAACTCCTGTTACAGGTGAGTAACCTGTATTTCTAGGGACATGGATATGTTGTTCATCCACACTTATTGGCAGACTCCTAGCAGTTCTCCGGGAGGAGGGAGGCAAGGCGCACACCCCCTACTTAGGTATAAAGACTGGAGAACCGAGGCCCCGACCAACATCCCGGCATGACCAGAGGTCGATGTGGAAGGGGAACCGGTATATGCCTGCTTCCAGGTAGGAGCCCTGCGGATATCCTGGACAGGAGTATCCACGGAAGCAGCCACCGATGCAGAGGAAGGGCGGGTAAAAATGAGCTCTTATCCCTCTGGGAGGCTCCATGCCCGCCCACCTATAGCGAAGACCTATGCAGGAGGTGACCCACCCACTAAATCGGCCGGCTGGCTGCAGGTCTGCCAGGTGCGGCTTCTAGCGTGGAGATGACAAACAAGCTGGCCTAACCTCTCCCGAACTTCAGCCCTACGCTCCCTGGGAAGGCGAGCATTAAATAGGGTCCCAATGGATCCTATACTCGGCCTCCGAGGTGTGAATGGGGTTGAAACCCGCAGAGACAATACCTGCTGAGGGAACTCCACCACCACCTCAGAAGGAACTGGTGGGAGGACAACCTTGTCCCTGGTGGAAGACCAGATAGGAGATTCTAAAGGAGCGCTTGAATTCTCCCGCCCTTCTGGCATGGTAGCCCCAGAAGGTGTTCTTCCACAACAGGTGGGAGAATCGCACCGCATCGAAGGTTCGAATGGCCTGCCCGTGAGCTAAGCCCATACCAGCGTAAGATCCCACAAAAAGGGGATACTCTCCCCAGAGGGGAGATGTGATCACTGCCTTAAAAGCGCCAGACCACCTTTCCTGCACCACCGACTACCTTCCGGCCCGCGCCCGGAAGACAGGAGTGGCTAACAGGAGCACCTTGAGGGTCGTCGACCGAAGCCCTAGTTCAAGAAAGAGAGGACCGCAGATAGTCCAGAATGCTCGCCGAGGAACAGGAGAGGGGACCAGGCCCTATCTCAACACCAAATGGAGAACTCTTCCATTTGAAGGCGAGTGTATCTGGTCGACTCCTGGCAGGACACCTCGAATGTCGAGGACCTTGCCGGAAGACCCAAGGCCTGGCCACTAGCCGCACAGGGACCAGGCAGTCAGGTGTAGGGACTGAAGGACCGGAGGGAGTACCTTCCCCTAACAACAGAGATCAGGACTGGGCGGGCTGGAAGCCGCCTCGGGAGCCTGGGGCTGAGACTGAGGAGAGCTGGATACCAGAGCTGGCAAACCAGTCTGGGGCTACCAGAATCACCTGCGCCTAGTCCCTCCTCACCTTGCCTGAGGGTCAAGGGAAATGGGGGAGAGGCGTAGAAGAGGCCGGGGTCCGCCCGTGACCTCAAGGGCATCCCTACAGCAAAACCATGCTGAGGAGGCAGGCATGAGACAGTCTTGGCCTCGAATTCTCCCTGGAGGAAAACAAAGTCCACCCGAGGTGTGACCTAGAGGGAGAAGATCTTGTGCTACCTCCGGCAGGAAAAAAAAACACTCGTGAGGCGCAGCCCTTATCCGGCCTAGGGCCACGGCCAGGGTGATGGAGGCTCCTGCCATGGAAATGGCTAGGAAACTGCCTCCCGGCTGCGCGAAAGACCCAATGCGGAGAACCTCCTGACACAGGGGCAAGGAGGTCATCCGGTCCTGGCGGGATAGGTAGCACATGGTCGTGGTGTTGTCCGCCTGGACCTAAACCACAAGACCCCGCACAAACGGAGCGAGCGGTGCAAGCTAAGCGGACCGCCTGAAGCTCCAGCAGGTAGGAAGACAACGGGACTCCCGAAAGGACCAGAGGCAGTGCACTCTGTATTCCCCTTGATGGGCACCACCACCCATCCGAGACGCTTCGGTCGGAGAAGACAGTCGACCCGGGGCGGACGAACGGGATGTTCTCCTGCAAAAGAGCTGGAACGGTCTGAAGGAGTGCATTCCCTAACCCCTGGGCTGTTGTCACGGACTGGTCCAAAGGAACGCAGTATTGTGACCGCTGGCTGGCCAGCCCCCATTAGGGGGCGCATGAACCGGCAGATCCAAACAGACCACGCTGGTGCAGGCCGCCGCAAGGCCCAGGAGGCGCAGGAGGTCCCGGTCAGGGCGCAAATTGCCCAGTCAGACCTGACTAGGTAAGGGAGGAAGGACCTCGGCCCTGTCTGCCAGGGGCCGAGCTCGGACTTAAGAGTCGAGCCTCGTCCCGAAGAAGGATCACCCGCTAAGGCACAAGTTCCAACGTGGCTCCACTAAAAAAGAGACCAGTCTGAGAGCAACCTAGAGGGCCAGAGCTCTGGACTGTCCCCCCTCCATCTGGAGGGGTTGTCGTCAGACCGCCATCCGGGTGGGGTTACGCCCGGACCCATTAGTGCCGCAGGAATGCTGCTGAGCAGAGACCGAAGGGCCTGGCCTGGAACTCATAACGGGATCCCCCGCTAAGAAATGGAGGATTCCCCCAAGAAATGGATGGAACGAAGTGTAAGTACATCCTGGAGAACCAGGAAGAGCCACACGCCCCGTACTGAGGATGGGATATCCGAGACAGAGACCATCCCAACGTGCAGAGTGAGAATGGGGGCGCAAGCCTCGTCTGCTAGGGACAGGAATACCTGGACACAACCAAGGTCTGGAGGAGGGTCCGCAACCTCCTGATCACCTCTAGATCGAGGCCAGGCGAGTCGGCTCGGGAAGGCCGACATACCCAGGTTGTGGACCCCAACACTGGGGTGGGGCAATGCCTCAAAGGGTGGGGCCTCGCTCGCAGTCCTGAGGCAGGACCTTCCGTAGCACCTCCACACCCAGAGGTCCAGGAAAGCGGACCAGGTGGAGAAGGGCGGCCGCCTCCACGGGGACCCCGCGGTAGGGGTGACGGGCTGGGGCAGCACCCCAGCCCATCACTGAGCAGGCTTGAGGGGATTACCCTTACCTCCTTGCTTCCCTTTAGAGGAAGCCGGTTTGATTCAGGACGCTCTGAGGCCGCAGCTCCGCTGGCCCCATGGCGTTGGAGATATTAATGGCCGGTCGTAGCCGCAGAGGGGCCGAGGTGCAAAGGGCTTACGCGAAAGGGTGCCGGGCGGCCCTTGTCCCTCCGGGCAGGGGTGACCGTGTCCGGAGTGGTATCGGACTTCTCGGTCCCCTGGAGATGTCCCTCCACCCCAGGGCCGAAAAGGTCAGTCCCCAAGAAGGGTATGTCCGCCAACTTGTGCTGGGTTTCCAGTGAGAAAGACGATAACCTTAGCCACGCCCTGCGGCGCATGCCCACTGCGGCCACCACCGACCTGGCACAGGAATCACCTAAGTCCAGAGCAGCTGAAGCTGCTAAGCTGCCACCGCCTCTACTCCTGGTCCTGCACTGCTGACCGCGGGTCCGCAGGTCGGCCAGGAGATGAGGAGCACTCATCCAGGGAGCCCAAAGGGCGTGGAGAAATGTGCCATCAGTGCAGCCGAGCTGGCCTGTCGGAGGCCTAGGGAGGACGCAGCGTAAACCTTGCGCCCGATATAATCCATCCTTTTGGACTCTTTGTCAGGGGGCCTATCCACATCCAGAGCATTCCCAGAACACTAGAAAACATTATCGGTAACTAACCCCTCAGCCGAGGGGTGCTCAGAGAAACCGGGCAAAGAACCAACAGGGACAGAGTACTTCCTGGCCATCCTGGCCGAGGGCGCAGGGCAGGAAGTAGGCCGCCGCCAGAGCTCCAAGGCCGGGCCTACGATGGCCTCGGCCAGCGGGAAGGCCTCCGAGGGTGAACCCCTTCGGTCTAGAATCTCCGTCAGGGGATAAGGGACCCGTTTGGACACGGACTCAAGCTGCATCCCGGTGAACTCAGAGATGAACTGAAGCAGACCCATAAAGGATGATGGGCTGTCGTCCACAGATCGTTCCGGAGAGGACCCCGGGTCCTCCCGACTGGGGAACATAGAGGAGGAGTCGACGGACTCCGAGAGGTCTGCAAAGAGCTGCCTCAGGCCTGAGTCACTCCTCGTCACCGGCGCGGGCGGAGTGAGGGAACAGACAACCCATGGGACAGGTCATGACCCGACCGAGGTTCCACCAAGGACGGTGGGGCAGCAAGGTTCGGACGAATAACCGGCCCGGGAGTGGGCACCTCGACTGCAGCGAGTGGTTGTGTCGGCCGATAGGGCGGCAGCTGCTTTCTGGATGGGGAATGAATCTGTGTTGTTTGATTCCCGGACAACAACTGCTGCCACATGAACTCCTCATAACGTCGACGCCATCTGCATCGAAGCCACTCCTTATCCGAGGACGGAGACGCGGAAGAACGGTAATGCCACTTAACTCTGTGTCCCGATCGAGAACGCCGAAGTCGTCGTAAGCGGCTTGACCAAGAGAAGGACCGAGACAGAGACCCAAATCCTCGGGGAAACCGAGGGTGGGCCTGGGAAGAAGCAGGGAGCGCCCGCTCTTCCCTCGGCTCAGATGAAAGGACCGAGGCCTGTCGACCCGAAGGTACAGGCAGAACCTCAGCCTCCACCAAGGGAACCGGCGAAGGGATGGCGGCTCCAGCAGAAGACAGCCCGGATGACGGGTCGAGAGGCTCGACACCGTCGACGGGGGTCTTGGCTGGCTGACCTGACGGGGACACCGTGAAGCTAGCGGCCTGAGCCGCACCCTCGACCGGTCGCAACGTATCGGCCGGCAGGGAGGGGAACTCTCCCGCCTCCAGCCAGCGAGACGATGGACTTAGCCTGCGACTCCTTAGACTTGGGTCGAGGCAGGTCCTGAAGGTCCCTCCTTCAAGGAAAGTGGACTGGCGAAGCTCTTGAACGGTTGAAATGAGGAAAACTCAGGGAGCGGGATAAGCGCCGCGACCGAGGAGGAGGAAGCAGCCCCCTCCATAGAGGAAAGAAGATCGAGCTGCTCAGCCGAGACAGCCAACGCGGACACTGCCCGACGAGTCTCCAAGGATTTTTCCGGTGCGGAAAAGTTTTAGGTCGCCGAGCTCCTAACGGCCGTCAGACGATCCTCCAGTGTGCTGGTCGAAAGGGCACAGCAAAAAAAAAAAAAAAAAATTCGCAAACTTGCGGATCATGATCCAAGTCGAGGCAGTAGACGCACGTGGAGTGCGGGTCTTTCCTGGAGGAATTAACCGGGCGCCTCCGGGAGCTGGAAAACGAATGATTCATCGCAGCAGCGAGGAAGAAGATCAAAATTTAGAAAACTTCCAAATAAATTCGGAGAGACCGAAAATTTCAGGAACCAGTCGAAAACGCAGAGCGCTAAGGAGGGAACCTGAGCTTCCAAGTGGTAAGGAAGATCTGGCGTCATGGGGCGGAGCCGAGAGTTTTACCCCGGGTGGGTGGGAGGAGCCAGCTTGAAGACCTTCCGGCAAGATTTAAAGCAGCAAGGAACCTGCCAATAAGTGTGGATGAACAACATAACCATGTCCCTAGAACCTCCTATTAGTTCTTAGGACCACTTTATCCCTATGGAAGGATATGAAGTCAGGTTCAACTGACAGGGCCTGTAATTTGCTAATCCGACTGGCAGAAGTATTAGCTACCAGGAACACAGTTTTCCAGGTCAAGTACTTCAATTCAGCCAAAGCCATAGGCTCAAAGGGTGGCTGCATAAGCTGAGCAATGCAGACATTAAGATCCCAAGGCGGAGTAGGCTCCCTAAAGGGAGGGTTAATGTGAACCAGGCCTTGGAAAAACTTCCTGGAAAAAACAGGATGAGATGCCAGGGACGAGCCCTTCCCTGCTGAAAGGAATGCAGAGACAGCTGCTAGATGAATCTTCAGAGTGGCAGGCCTAAGGCCTAGACTATTCAGATGAGGCTAGATAATCTAAGGTTGTGGAAATGCCTGCAGAATCAGGCACAATACCTTTCTGAGAGCACCAAATACTAAACCTCTTCCATTTGGAATTTTAAGTTTTTCTAGTGGATGGTTTCCTGGAGACTGTCAGAATATCTAGAACTCCCTGAGAGAGATGCAGAGCTGCATATTCTAACTCAAGAGCCAGGCCTTGAGGATGAAAGACTGGAGATTGGGGTACCAGATCCACCCCTGGGAGGAGGAGCAGAGAAGATTGCATCTCCTGGGAAGAGACAGGGGACGTGAGACAGCCAAGGACAACAGTAGAGGATACCAGGGTTGTCTGGCCCAATCTGGAGCCACCAGTATCACTGTGCAGGGTCGAGTTCTTATCTTGATCAGAACTCTGAACAGGAGAGGGAAAGGAGGGATGGCATAGAGAAACCTGCCCTTCCAGTTCAGAATGAGGGCATCGTGGGGAACTGTCCCCAGGACTGGAGGTCTACAGTAAAACAGAGGAAGTTGATTGTCTGGTGCTGCAAATAGATCTATTTCTGGAATGCCCCACTTCGAGAAAATAATCCTCAGAATGTGAGGATTCATGGACCATTTGTGATGCCCCTGTGAAATCCTGCTCAGGGCATCTACCAGCACACTGTCCTTCCCTGGAAGATGAACTGCTACCAGGGAAGTCTGAAGGGAATAGGCCACAGAGCAAATCTTCATGGCCTCTGTGCACAAGGCCATGGACCGAGTGCCTCTCTACTTGTTGATGTACCACACTGTGGTAGTGTTGTCCATCCTGACTTGGACCACCATGCCTTTGACTGAATCCGAAAAGGTCTGAAGGGCTAGAAAAACTGCCCTGAGTTCCAGGAGGTTGATATGAAGAAGAGACTCCTGCGGGAACCAGATCCCCTGAGCTGTTAGGGCTCCCAGGTGGGCTCCCCAGACTAGGAGAGAAGCATCCGTAGTCAGTATGATGGAAGTTGAGGGAGAAATGGAACCCCTTGTCAGAGGTTGTCCTGGTCCAGCCACCACTGGAGAGCCTGGACCAGAGTTTGGGTCACTGTAATCAGTTTGGTGAGAGAATCTGTTCTCTGTGACCAAAAGGACCTTAGATGGAACAGAGTATCCCGCATGTGAAATCTGGTTCCCTGAACCACTGCAGTGGAGGCTGCCATGTGGCCCAGGAGTTGGAGGAACTGTCTCGCTGGAAGAGAAACCTGAGGCCGAAAGGAGGAAGAGAAGTCTACTAAGGCCTTCACCCTTGCCAGAGGAAGGAAAGCTTTTGCTTGGGTAGTATCAAATTCCACCCCTATGAAAGTGAGAAGCTGTACTGGTTCGAGGACAGATTTTGGCAGACTAAGAAGAAACCCCAAGGAGCTGAGCAAGTCCTGAGTGGTTTGCAGAGCTGACCTGACCTGGTCTGAAGACTGCCCTACTAGAAGCCAGTCGCCCAGATATGGAAAAATGGTGATACCTTGTCTTCCGAGGTAAGCCACCACTACTGCAAGGCACTTTGTGAACACCCTTGGAGCTGATGTTAGGCCAAAAGGCATAGCCTTGAACTGATAATGGCCTGAAGGCAACTCGAACCCGAGGTATCTTCTGTGGGAGCACCTTATAGGGATATGGAAGTAGGCATCCTTGAGGTCCAGTGATGCTAGCCAATCTCCTGGCCTTAAACAGGGAAGGATTATTGCCAGAGTTAACATTTTGAACTTGGGTTCTGAAATGTGTATGTTCAGATACCTTGGATCCAGGATGGGTCGCCAGGCCCCTGTTTTCTTTGGGGTGAAGAAGTACCTGGAGTACAGGCCTTTTCCCCTGTGTTGAGTAGGAACCTTCTCTATGGCTCTAAGGGCCAGGAGAGAGGAAACCTCTGCCTCTAGGGCAACGGTTTCTGAAACTGATGCAGGTGGAAAAGACTTGGCCCTCCTTTTGGGGTACCTTTTGAAGCTGAGGGCTAGTCCCTAGCTTACTACTTCCAGGACCCACTTGTCTCAGGTAACAGACTTCCAGGCCTGAAAGTAGTAAGCCAAGCCTGCCTCCTACTGGGATTGGAGAGTCGACACGGGGTGACACCTCAGGGTGTCTGCTTGGCAGGAGCCTTAGATTGGGAGGAAGAAGCAGCCCTGCTCATCCACCTTCTACCCCTCCCTCGGAAAAACACCCTTTGTGGGTAAGATGAGGAGGCCTGGGCTTGGTAAAAAGGCCTGTGAAAAGGCCTGCCCCTAGACTGCTGCTTCTGAGGAGTGGCTTGCCTTTCCTTGGCCTGTGCACTCCTGTAAGTGGTTCTATATTCGTCCATTTTCTTCATGTAAGCCTCTGTCTGCTCCCCAAATAGGAGTTACCAACTACAGGAAAATCCATAGCCTTAGACTGGGTGTCCTGTGATAGGCTAGTACATCTGAGCCAAGCATGCCTTCTGAGAGATACAGATGTAGCCATGACTCTGGATGCCACATTGCTGGAGTAGACAGCAGCATGAAATTGTACTTTGGATACCTCAGTTCCATCCACAGCCACCTCCGCCAGCTCTTTGGCTAGCTGGGGGGAGGCTTTTTTAGCCAGTTCCTGAACCGTATCCCACCTGGACGTTTGGTACCTGGCTGTGTAGGCCATATAATTTGCCTGCCTGAGTCCCAAAGAGGATGCCAAGTATAGTTTCTTGGCCATGGCATTGACTTTCCTGGAGTCCTTGTCTGGGGGGGTGAAGCCAAAGGAATGACTGCCCTGTCACAGGCTGCAGCCTGCACTACCCCAACATGGCTGCTATGTGAATAAAGGAACTCCACAGCTGAGCCTGATAACATGCATCTCCCGTCCATTCTTTTATCTACAGGAGGTAAAGAGTTAGTAGTCTGTAGAATCTTTTTTGTCCATTTCCCCCAAGGACTTGTGAAGGGGGATAGACAACCTTTTGGACTCTGGGATGTCCATCACCTCCACAAAAATCAGGCTCTTCTTCCTCTTCAGCAGCTTCAACCAAAGGGAGCTGGAGGGTTTCAGCCACCTTCTTGTAAAACTAGAAGTGAGAAGGGGACTCAGAAAGCCTGGGAGGGGACACATCAGAGGGTCTGTCTGGGGAGATGTCCAGTTCAATGGGCACATCCAGACCCTCCACTGTCGTAGTCATCGTCATCATCGTCGGGATAGTCTTCGTCTCCCTCCCACTCCTCATAGAAAGCATCCGAATCGTAATCCGAAGGAGCCGGTTCTGACCAAACTGACCGCCTAACCGGCGGCATCGGTTCGGATGGAACTGGATGAAGCGATTGGACAATACTAATCGCTTTGGCCATCTCGTCCATGGGTGGAGTAAGCGGTACTGAATCCGAACTGGTGGACTTTCGTTTCTTTTTTGACGGAATAGACCCCTCAGAGTCTGCTCTCCTTTTGCCCGAGGAGGTATCGCCCAGGTCAGTAGGCACCTCCCCAGGTTTGGCCATAACTGAACCGGGCTGGCCATCCGGGTCTATGGACTTCTCGGCCTCCCTTTCCTTCAACCTACTCAGTCTTTTTTCTAGAGTGATTTTAGGAAAGTTTTTGCAAATGTGGCAGTCTGACTGGAGGTGATCAAATCCCAGACAATAAACACAGATAAGGTGAGGGTCGGCCTTGGCAAAGGCCTCCCCACACTCAGTACAGTGCTGAAACCCAGTGGGACTGGTTTTCTTTTTGGGTTTCTCAGACATGGCCAACCTACCAAAATTACCCTATAGAAGCATTCAAGCCAGGTAATACCAACCGATCAGTTACAACCATGTCATGGGTTTGGAAAAGAACAGAGAAAAAGCCCGGTTCTTTTGAAACCGATCAGTACCGGAACACCACTCTAAAATAAAAAATTTAAAATTAGAAGGAATCACAAGGTCGGTTCCTAACCAGACCGACCAGGAAGAAACCGAAGAAAAACAAACAATTTCCACAAGTTATTTAACATAAAATACAGTCACTACCTATCTACCACACTATCTGTACCGTAGACAAAGGCTGGAAATCGGAAAAAAAACAATAAAGAATAAGTTTTAAACTGAACGCTTTACGTTTACCGAACCGAGCTGAAGAATCTCCGGAGTGCCTTCACTGTTAGGCGGAGTAAAGAATCTGACGGTTGCACTGGTAAGTACCACAGACAGAGGTTTGAAAACCGAGCTCCAGCTCAACGTTCCAAGCTTCTGCATGGAGTTAACTCTTTCCTCTCCAGGCAGTTCAAGTGCTGGGGCTAACTGCATTATGCCTGAATACAGCAAGACTTCATGTTTGAATTTAATTTACGTTGGCAAGACAGTCCGCCCTGTGAAAGTTAGAATCCAGGAGCACATCAGATCTATCCTAAACCAAAAGATAGATCCAATGTATTACTGGAAAAAGAAAGCATGTAGATCTACAAGTTAAATTGTGTGAAACCATTTGGACTAAACTGATTTTGATAATTATTTATTGAGATGCATAATCTCTTTTTTCATTCTCCCTCTCTCTTTGTGCCCAGAGATCAACATCTATCAGGAACCTGAGAATTTATATTAATCAAGAATGGAAACTGTGACAGTGAGACCTGTCTAGGACACCAATTCCTAGCTTACTATATTGCCAAAATTGTTGAATGAGCGCCTTTAGCAGCCTTCATGAAATAGATATCTAATTAAATTATTAAATTATTAAACAAGAAAATGGTAAATTTATAGTAGGCTAACAAGGCAATAACATATCTATCTTATGAAAAGTACATAATGTGAATAATATAGAACTTGAATACTTGGAAAGTTTTTTTTGTTTTTTTTTTTAACAAGTTGATAGAACATAACATATTATAACAATTTTTTGTAAGTTTGGATTTATAGATAAAGTAGACGATGTATTTGTACTAATTTGTATCATCTTTTGTTTTTATTTGTAAAAACAAAAAGCATGAAATTGCTTAAGTATGTAATGGCATAAACTCATGTATAATTAATGAGATGATGTATATAAACGATGACCGTTTCCCATTGTAGCCACACCCCTGAGGAAGACTCATGTGGAGTCGAAGCGCTGGGTGCTTACAGGGTGCCTTAACTGTTGCTGGTACTCTCTGCAGTCAATAAATGCTTTGAATTTACGAAATTTTCGTGTCTTTCTTGGATTATCCTCATCAAGCGACAAACAGACCCAAGTGACTCCACTAACTTTGGTTTGTTCTTAAATTATCACGAGCTGGCTGCTCGTTGTGGTAAGCACCGATTTGTATTTTTGCTGGTCGCTGTATTCTTATGTCTTTTTCCTTGGTAATAGCTGCATTTAGGCTTCTGTTCCCCCTAGTACATGGCCTTACATGTTTTATTAAATCTCATTCTGCATTTGCTTGCCCAGTCATTAAGTTTATTCAGATTACGTTGCTTGATCCAGTGTTTCTGCTACCCTTCCTAGTATTGTGTCACCAGCTAATTTGTCAAACCGTAATGTAATACCTTCACCAATATCTGTCAAAAAAATTTCAGTTCTGGTACAAGAGCTAATCCCTGAAGGATGACGTTTAAAGGTAAACTGTCTTTTGCAGGGGTGGGAGTCCCTGCAAAGGTTACCCTCCAGTTTAGCTTTTTTAAGAAAAGCGGATTTTTCCTCATGCCGCAAAGTACTTTATCAAAAGTCCGCTTACTCAGAAGTATGGCAGACACTGGGATACAAATGCATTGATGTGCATGGTGTGGCACTGCACCTTTACAGTTAATGCAGCCAACCCAGCATCCGCCATACTTCTGGGTAGTGGACTTTTGATAATTAAAGTACTTTGCGGTGCGAAGAAAAAGCTGCTTTTCTTAAAAAAGCTAAACCGGAGGGTTACCTTTGCAGGGACGGGAGCCCCTGCAAAAGACAGT
Source organism: Neoceratodus forsteri (assembly GCA_016271365.2). NCBI lineage: Eukaryota > Metazoa > Chordata > Ceratodontiformes > Ceratodontidae > Neoceratodus > Neoceratodus forsteri. Next base: position 431,326,576 of record CM028131.1, read on the forward strand.
TTTCCTTTAACACACTCCAATAACTACTCAAGTGATCAGTTTTACCTCACTCTACTATCCTCCAGCTATACTTCTACCCATTTTATTAACTGTTCAGAACTTATTTCTTCAGAGTTTGATCAGCAGCAGTACTTACCAGTAAAGACAGATCTTAGAGAGAATCTCCTCTATTGGGCCACACCTCTGGAACTGTTAGCAGTAGGCATCATGACCTTTTAGAAACTTTTGCCTAGCTGGTGGTCACTCAGGATGATGTGCAATGTCAGTGCCAATAAAACGTGGGCAGCCCCCTCACTTCTCAGTTCCCCTCAAGAGGTAAGCTCAGAGGGCCACTTACTGAGAAGAATCAGGAGACCACAGCAGGACCAGGCACACAAGCAGAGGCTGGGACTGGTAACAGAAGACACATAACACAAATACCATACCTTCTAATTTAGTACAGGCCCAAGTGGGCACCCCCTTTTCTTTCTGGAGGCTTCTGTCGTGAGGATGTGCTCCAGAGTTGGGGGGAAAAGAAGAGGACACCCTGCAGCAGGTGGAGGGTTCCATCTACCACAGTAGAAACTATCTTAGGGGGGCTGTGATAAGGATAATATACTCCAAGTCAGTCAGTCAGCTGGTCCCACTGCACCCAAAGAATCAATTGCGGGATTTTAAAATGCAGGTGTGCTGATGGGACTGTTACAATGACAGCTGCCATAAGGCCCAAGAAGCAGAGCATAGTCCTGGCAGACACATAAGGACTCCTGTGTATCAGATGGGCCTGAGCAATGAGGACCTCTGCTCAGCCCTGAGGTAGGAATGCACTGCCCACTGCCGTATACTGTACTGCTCCAATATACTTAAGTCAGTGACACGAGTAAGAACAGATTTCAGAACACTGATCTTAATATGCAGGTCCACAAACAACTGCTGTGTCCGAGACACCGAGTACTGAACTACTTCCCTGGATGGACCCTGCAGGAGCCTGCAATTGTCACTGCCCCTCCCGCTAACACTCATCCTGCCTGAAATGTGCCTCTGGACACAACTCTCTCCCTACCCTCCCTTTGCCCTATCACACATTCCATCTCTTATCTTTATCCTCCCCAGCTCGCTCCCTCTGCAACCTCTACTCAAGTTTCTCATTGTGCGCTTATACTCTTATGAAATCGGCTTATTTGCTTACTTGTTCACTCCAATTTGATACCTGTCTGTACCTTATAGTGACTTAAAATTTACCTCTACCTGTACTGTGCTATATTTCTGGGTGTGCCACCATTGAATACTACTGTTCTGTATTAATTACACGCACTGATTTTTGTATTGTGATATTACCTATTATGCCTATGTACTCTGTTGCCACTAGCTGGCCCAGGTTGTGCCTGAAAATGGTCCCCAGGATCAGTGCACCTACCCGGTTACCAAAGAATAAATAAATAAGGAACCAATCATCCACTATGGGAAAACAAAGCCCTTCCCTCCAGAGGCTGCTGCCACAACTGTGAAGCATTTGGTGAATACCCACAGTGCTGAGAATAAGCCAAAAGGTAAAATTCAGAACTGATAATGGCAGCCTTCCAGACTGTATCTGAGGTACTACTGCCTGTGGCATGTTCAGATTTTGACGCGCAAGTAAGCATCCTTCATATCTACAGCACAAAGCCAGTCTCCTTTCTGTAGAAGGGGAATGAGAGCTTAAATGTCAGATAGATGGTTGCTGTGAAAGCAAGTTTCCCAGAGATCCTCTCCTGATATGAGATACCATCATGTCAGATGCCTTGTGTTGAGGAAAACAATTATCCTACAGACGTTACTGTATATTCAGTTAGTCAGAAGATTAAAAAAATAGATAGAAGGTCCTGAGAGATTCTGGGAAGATGCCCACAAGAAAAGAAACTGACAGTCCAGAAGGCTACTATAGCAAAGGGACAAACAAAGAACCCTAACACAACTATGTCCATGGAGACAAGACAGAGTTATCCTTTAAAGTAAAAAAAAAAAAAAAAAATTCAGCTCTGGAAATGGATATGCCAGAAGAAACGGTTACCTCTAAAATCAGTGAAGCCAGTAATGCAGGTAATGCTGCTTGTGCCTCGAGCAGTCAATCAATCAATCAATCAATCAAAATCTTTATTTATTCAGGCGAACATCATTGAGCATAGCTCATTTACAAGATGGACCTGAGTGGTCATAACAAAAAAGGTTACAGGGTGTATACAAAAACATGATATTGAAATAGCACAAATACAAACATTTATGAGTGAGATAGATGTACAATTATTTACATATATACAAGGCAAAGGACAGTAAACCAAAAACCTATTAAGGTGAGAAACAAACAGTCTGGTAGGGATAAGGCTTGGATAATGGTACATGGGTGGGCATATATGTTTGAGGTTAGATGTGGAAAGGACCAGAGGAATGATAGAAGAATAGGGAGGAGCTTTAGAAGGGGGAGAGGGTGGGGGTGGGTGTGGGAGGACTAGGCTTTGTGGAAGCAATTGCATGAATCTGGGATTAGGCTGGTGTACAGCTTTTGAAGGATGTAAGGGGATCAGTGTTTCCATTTCAATGTCTTTTGGATAGAATTCCAGATAAGTGCCAGGGAATAACTGATTGCAGCTCTTCCATACCAGGTGCAGGTGATAGGAATCTTCAGCAGGATCAGTTTGTTGATCCTCAAGGTGTAGGGCCTGGATGTGATCTGGTTGAAGCAGTCTGAGATGTAGGAAGGGAGTTTGTCAGAGCTTTGTAGATCCAGGTAGCAGCATTTTTTCTTCTTCTATGTTGCAGGGATGTCCAGCTGACTGCATTGTAGAGAGAGCAATGATGGGTGCTAGAGGGAAGGTCAGTAATGAATCTAATAGCTCTATGATACAGGGTGTCTAGTTTGTTTAGATGGGAGAGGGAGCAATGACCATAGAGGAAGTCAGCATAATCAATGAGGGACATGAATGATGCAAGGATTAATCTTTGTTTGGAATCTTTGGTCAGGTAGTGTTTGATTCTATAGAATAGACCAAGTCTTTGTCTTAGCTTTTTCAGGAGCTCTTCAACGTGGGTAGTATAGTCTAGTTTATTGTCTATCCATACTCCTAGGTATTTGAATTTGTCAACATATTCCAGATTTTCACCAAGGATGGTAGAGAGTTGTGGAGGGTGAATGATGGGATAGTGGAAGAACAGTTCTTGGGGCAAAGAACATAGCTTTGGTTTTCTTAGCATTTAGTAATAATTTCTTTTTAATAGGTTATGCTGGAGGAGGAGAATTGAGACTGTAGGAGCTCACAGGCTTTTGATGGTGAGGGATCGCTCACATAAAGTACAGTGTCATCTGCAAAAAGGTGGATATTAGAAAGAGAGAGATTGGAGTCAATATTGTTGATGTAAATGGCAAAAAGGATGGGACCCAGGATGGAGCCTTGCGGTACACCTCTTAGGAGTGGCTTAGGGGTAGATAGATCACCATCATTCTTTACCAGTTATAGCCTTCCAGAGAGATAGCATCTGAACCATTTAATAGAGAGTGAGTCAAGGCCTATGGAGTTTAGTGAGGTGATTAGATCAGTATCAAAGGTGTGGGATGGTATCCGGAAAGGAAAGGAAAAGTGGGGCAGAAAAAGCTCCAGTTCCTGAAATGGATTCCCAGATTACTGCTTGCAAAAGCTCTGAAGCAGACAGCAAACGTGAGCATCAACCACATGGCCAGACAGGAATGGCAGACCTGTCTCTGAAGCACCAAACTGGGGATACTGGTATGATTCAGAAAGGTACTAAAGGAACTGCAACTAAGCCCACAGCTACTGCCATTCGAGAATCTGACAATACCACTACCGGATACTCTATTTCAAATCTGAATGCCAAGTTCATTAAAGTATTCAGGTATCCTAAACTGACAATCTACCAGGAGCTAGGGATGAAAAAACTGTATGTTCTTCTCATGATCAAGTTGAGATGGCAGACTAGAGTCCCGAGCCCCCCTCCCGAGTGAAACATACAGATGTGTATAGACCTGATGGGAAAATACAGGTCAAATTATTCCTATCAGTCACCTAATACAGATATCACCACTGTTAAATCTGTTCCCAAACTACAGTACAAAGTCTGACAGAGGAATGTTACCCTGCACAGCTACTGCAGCAGGCACAAGTTCACTAATCAATAGTGTTATATTACTAAAGGAACTGCGCACCACAATGTCATGTCATGCTAAAAGGCTTTAACACTGACACTGTTACTTCTACTTTGCCACTTGCTCCCAACCCGAAAATATGCAAACCATGTGATCTTGTTCAAAATCAATGGGGATAATCCTGCAAACAACACACCTACAGCCTCCTCACCCCGCTACAGGAACTGCTGAATCTGTAGCAGCTTCTAATAGGCACGTACAATGAAAATTCTGAATGAAAGTGAGAACAGTAGAACAAATGGAGAACTGGTTGCCAACATCCTACGGAGTGCCACAAAATATAAAATGAGGAACAAAACAGATAACGAAAATATGCGTGACAGTTTGTTAGAGGGTCAGAGTGTTAATCAGACCTGGAAAGTAAATAGCAGTGTGACTGCAATGTGTAAAGGAGATGCAAAAGAAACTGCACTTCCGATGCAAGCTAACTTTAAGATGGATAATGGAAGTACAAACAAGAATAACCAAATCCTCGTTAACAGCGGACAAGTGAAGATTCTGAAGATTACAAAGACCAAGACTCTGACTCCAATGAACAATTACCTACAAATAGTTAACATGGGAAGAATGAAAATAAAGGGGTAAATACCAAACTGGGCACAACTAATAGAAACAATAAAAAATGGAAAAGCTGGAAAAAATTGCAAATATCAAAGCAGATGGTCACAACATTGGTAACAGAAACAGGGGAACTCAAAAAAAAAAGATGGAACAAGTCAAGCAAAGAGTTTCAAACATAGAGGACAATTTGCAGAGGCAAATATTAAATGTGGAACCCTCAAATAAAATTATGTAAGACAAGTTAACAGATCCTGAAGCTCTATGCAAGAAAAAAAAAATATTACATGTACCATAAAGCTGGGATACTAATAATGCTTTGAAATACCACTAAATAAAACTAAGGCCAATTACTTAGATCCAGATCCCAGTACAATTAATAAAGTGGACAGAATTCATAGATCTCTTCATTCTAAGCCAGATATAGATTCTCTTCCCAGACCCGCAATTGCCAAATTTATGAGACCAGAAGACCGAGAAACTGATGACAGAGGTCTGCAAAAGAAACTAAATTCCTTGGAACTACAGTATCGATTTTTAAATGATTCCTCCAGATCTTGTTACTGAATGGAAGAAATTTGAATTCTTAAGGAATAAACTACGGAACAATAACATGAAAGTCACAGTGATTTACTCTGCAAGAATGAACTCAATACTGGATGGAGAACGGGTGGTATATGACGCACCTGTTGATGCTCTAAAGGATTTAGCAGAAAGATTCCCTGAGCTTTTGAAAATCTAGACAGTTCATTCGTTTGAGGAATGACTCGCCCCAACTTACATGGACCCAAAGATGCAATTTAAATTAGGTGTTTTATACTTAACTTTTTTTTGTCATTGCTGTGTTTTGTTTGTTTCATGTAATCTTGAACAAAGATCAATAGAGAACAATCAATTAATTCTACATCAAATTAGTATCAGATACAAAGATTTTAGGGTTTTCAGGCTTCGGGGGGTGGTAGCTCAATAATGAGGGAAAAGTCCCCTAGTTCTTTTGAACAGGACAGGACATTGAGGCTTTTTTTGTGTTAAATCAAGAGTGACAGGAGGTGGATAAAACGTTAAAGAACATTTATTCCATTACAAATGTAGGATAGTGTGCTTAAGAAAAGAGATAGGAGGGGTACAGAGAAGATATTTTAAAAATGGTTGCTAGACCGAGAAAGTTAAAAAAGTGAAACGTTCTGCAAATTCCATTACATTAGATAAAAAAAAAAAAAAAAAAAGGTAAGTTCATCTGACTACCCATCCTCTTCAAACATATGGCCACAATACTCCCAAGGAACTGCTGAAATCCCTGGGGTCTTGTTGCCCGCAGAAATATTATTGTGTTCTGGCTGTGACCTGATGCCAAGGAAGCAATAATACCCAACAGGATTAGCAGTATTGGGCAATACCGGACTACCCAGGGGAGTAATGAGGCCCAACGCTGCAGGTGGAGGGCCTTATGGCCCATGGAAGGTCCCGTACTGCCAACACCGCCCACCCTGGAGGGTACTGCACTTAGAAAATGGGCTATCAGCTGGCCTGGTGGCACTGAATGTTGAGGCACTGGACACCACACCTCGCACCATGCCGGCAACCCAGGTTCAGAAGCGGACTCAGGTCGCTGGGGGTCAGCCGGGGGAGAAAGGCTGAGCGTCCGACGACAGCTCACCTTCTCCGGAGGGAGGGTGGGGATCTATCCCGGCGAGTGGTGACCTCTGGCGGAGGGTGGGGGCATGACAGCTCGTCGGCACCTCAGGGGTTTGACTGGTCATGGGCGGAGGCCTGTGGACCAATCACCTCTAGGGGCTGCATCACTGGGTGGGGCGCATCGCGGACGTTGGCGCTAGCACCTTGACATCATAGGCTAGCAACGTCCTCACAGAACAGGGAAAAATCACCCTCCAGAGCCGAGTAGACAGGAGCGCCTAACCCAGTCCTAATATGCCACTGACTGTCAACAAGGGTCCAAGGACCTGAGAAGACATTAAGGTATAGGGTGTTTCACCACCCCGACCCCGCCCGGGAGGGGAAGTAATCATGGGCAGGATGAGGGACCCCAAGCAGCAGGCAAGTCGGTGGCAGGGATGGGTTTCACTGGCGACTCCTGAAGGGGCGGCTCTGGCAGGGACGTAGGAGGGGAGAAAAAAGAAAGGGCCATCAGTAGCATTTTTAATAAAATTTAAAAACAATTATAAATAAATGGTAAAAAGGAATAAAACTACATTTTCCTTATAAAAGTAATCTCTCTACTGCTATACTTGGCCATTAGAGGGCACTGCTGTTTTGGAGACTGTTTCAGTAGGCTTCATAGCTGTCCCATGGTTTCATGGAGTTGTAGTTTGTGCTGGGGGGCAGCTTAGTTTTCCACCTGTTAGTGTGGTTACAGAAAACGGGAGACTATCTTTAGAGTTTGACGATGCTACTTTTATTATTATTATTTCTGTTTTTTTTTTTCCAATTTCACTTGAGCAGTTTGCGGTGTCATACTTTGGGCAGACTGCAGCGATGATGATGGCACAGATAGAGTTACTTGGGAGTGCTCCATTTCTAAACAAAGGTGATTTCTGTTATTTTCATAAAATCTAAAAAGTACTGTGTTTAACATTTTCCTCAAGCGGGGATGGACTTATGGCAAGCCGGGCACTCTCACTGTAGCACTTAGCAAATGACATGCTGGTGCTACTTTAAACAAACAAGTTCTCCCCCACAGTAGCGCTTAGAACGCGACGTGCTAGCAGTACTACTTTAACCTTAATTTTTTTTTTTTTTTTGAAAGGAAGAAAAATACAAAGGGAGTCAGAGCTGGGTTGGGGGTGGGCACATCCCTCAGTAAGCAAGGGGCAAGAAATGGCAGCTGGTGAGAAGTTCAGGGTGCCCATGGATTCCCTAAGTAATGAGGCACACCAAAGTGGCACTTGTTTTTCACAGGGCTTTATTAAAAAATAAAATGCATGCCCGACCATGGCTTTCAGCCAATTGGTATGCTTTGTTTTTCAAGCCCATTTTTCTAAGCCCTGATAAATTGTAAATGATCTGCAAGTCTGAAGAGAACTCTTGCTGCAGTACAGCTCCGCATGCCTATTGCAAACCCCCTTGATCTGAGGGGCTCTACTGTGATTTTGGCATCTTCTCAGGAGTGACCTGCAATCCTCCATTGTGAAAAATGTTATTTAGAATATAAAGGATGGGCTTTTGCAACTGATCTGCTACTGCAAAGTGATGAACCAGAGAAAACTTTTCCTGCACCCAAACAGATGGCTGGGGGTTGGGCCAAAACAAAAATTACTCACTGTAGTGTTTTCTTGTGGATCCATCAATGAGAGTTACAATAAGCATAATTTTCCTGCCTACTAGTGATGCCTTGGAGACAGAACTTTTGTGCTACTTTAAGAACTCCGAATAGTTCAGACTCTGCACTGTGGTCACACTCTCCCTAGTATTCTGTCAGATTGGTTTCTATAGGTAGGGGAACTGTTACCACTAAAAAGTACAGTTATGTAAGAACTTACTGTAACAGTAGATCTTAGAGAGAAGCTCTTGCAGTAGGTGGTAACCATTAGGACTAGAACCATCAGGCACTAGGATCACATGGAAAACTTTAGCTAGCAGTGTCTGGCGGGGAACCGCCCACCCGTCACATGACAGACGTCAGTGACGCACTATATAGTGAGCAGTCCCTACACCCGCCCTCCAGTTCTCCTGTCGGAGACCTAAGAATGTGCAACAGGAGAAAGGAGTGGTCTCCTGTAGCCGAAAGAAAGGCTAGAAGAAGTAGCCGCAGAAGCAGGGGAAAGATGGGAGGGAAAAAGGTACCTACTGCAAGAGCCTCTCTTGAAGAGCTACTGTTATGATTAAGTTCTTATGTAACTGTACTATCTTACTTTGAGAGGGCTCTTGCGGTAGGTATGAACCATTAGGACAGAGTCCCAAGCAGTGTAGTTCAGACAAAGGCTGAAGCTCGGGAGGCAGGAAAGGTCTGCAGTAGGTACCAAATTACGACAGGAGGCCATAAAGGACTGCTAGTCCAAAGCCTGACCTATGCCTAGAAGCAATCTCCAGACTGCAGTGTTTGGTAAAGGTGTGGACAGATCTCCAAGTGGCTACCACACAAATCTCCGTGGCAGAAACATTCCTGAAACAAGCAGTAGAGGCAGCCATGCCTCTGGTTGAGTTCCCCTTGACATCCCCCGAAAGGGGCTTGTTACACTTCTAATCACAAAACAAAATGCCATTTGCTAAGCATTTGGATAAACACTGTTTAGAAACTGCTGACAGCGCTCTCTCTTTTGGCTCCTTACACATCAGGGACTAAAGCTCAGAAATCCTTCGAGCAGAAGTAGTGGCAACTAAAGAGAGCACTTTCCAGGAAAGGTGGCGCAGGTCGCAACCTGCAGCAACTCCAAAGGAAGGCAAAGAGTTTCTCAAGAATGAAGTTCAGATCCCATGGAGGAACACGGTTCCTGAGCAGGGGTTTCAGATGGAGAATTCCTTTCGTGAAGGTTTTGGAAACCTCCAGCTGGGCCAAGGTTTTGCCATCCACTGGAGTGTGGTAGGCAGAAATGGCAGACCAGTGGACCTTCAGAGAAGAGTAACCAAGGCCAAGGTCAGAGAGTTGTAGTAGGTATTCCATGACCTGTGGGATAGGGCAAGAGAAAGGGTCCCAACCCTTAGAGGATGCCCAAATGGAGAACCTCTTCCATTTCATGGCATACATGGTTCTTGTGAATGGCTTCTGGGCTTCCACAAGGACTTGTAACACTCTGGAAGAGACCCCAAAGCATGCAACAGCTACGTCAGCAGGTGCCACGCATGAAGGTGAAGGGACTTGAGGCCCAGAAGGACCAGCTTGCCCTGGTCCTGAGTCAGCAGGTTGTAACACAGGGGAAGAGGAACTGGAGGCTCCACCCAGCTGCTGAAGCTGAGGGAACAATACTTGGTGAGACCAATAAGGGACTATGAAAATCAACATACTAACGGTCAGCAGATTAGGCCTTACAGTCTGTCGAGTCTGCTCGAATCAAGTGAGCCCCTTCTTACTGTAGTTTCAGAAGCACCCTCTGCAATAGCAAGAAGGCATACAAAAACCTCCCTGTCTAGCAAAGAGACAGTGCATCTCACGAGAAAAAACACCACACCGGGAACAAGCAAGCAGAAACTGAGTAGTTTTGAGTTGGATGGGGAGGCTAACAGATCAAGATATGGGCGACCTCATCGATCAAATAGGTCTTCGACTACTGACTGCCTCAGTTCCTACTCGTGTGCCCTTGCCCGACTGCAGCTAAGTGTGTCCGCCACAATGTTCTGAATGCCTGGGATGTGCACTGCCGTGAGCTGTAGGCTGTGTTGTATCGCCCATTGCTACATGCGTATCACTTCCCTGCGCAGAGGATATGACCATGTGTCTCCCCGTTTTTTCAGGTACCAGACCACACACGTCTGTCTGTACCATGAGAGGCCAAGGAAGGAGAAGAGGCTGAAATGCCCAAAGGGCACAAAGTACAGCCTGCATCTCTTGCACACTAATGTGCAGAGATGGCTCCTGCCAAGACCAGGATCTCTGTGTCCTGTGGTCGCCCAGATGAGCACCTCAGCCTTGACCAGAAAACCTATCTGGTGAGGTTGGACAGATTCTGCCACCGAAAAAGGTCCTGATGCATGGGGCTGGACACCAGGATCCTGTGATCCAGGTCGTCAGATTTCTGGTCCCACTGGACCCTTAGGGTTCACTGTGTAATCCACATGTGGAACATGGCCAGGGGGACAGTGGGGATAGCCACTGCCATAAGACCCAGAAGGCGCAAGATGAAACAGGCCATGCTCCATTGACTGGTTGCCACCAGGCTGGCCTGCTGAGGCAAGGTTTCCACCCAGTCCAACGGGAGGAAGGCCTGACCCTGAACAGTATCCAGCACTGCCCCAATAAATTGGAGGCATTGGGATAGAAACAGGTGGGATTTGGGGTAATTCTCCGTAATTCCCACTTGCTGGGAAAGGTCCAGGGTAGAGGAGAGGGAGGCCGCCAGGCTGTCCCTCGATGGTGCTGAGAGAAGCCAGTTATCAAGGTATGGAAGCACACATCCTCCAGCGGCATAAAGCTGCCACCACTGCTAGCCACCTGGTAAACACTCTGGGTGCTAAAGAAAGGCCAAAGGGGAGTGCTTTGAACTGGAAGTGTTCCCCCAGGAAGGTAATGCGGAGGAAACGGTGGTGGGAGGGAAAAATCTGTATATGCAGGTATGCATCTTGCATACCCAGTGCACACAGCCAATGTCCCTGGAGAAGCAGCAGCAACAGACCCAGCATGCGGAATCTGTTGTACTCTACAGATTTAGCATGCTGAGGTCCAGAATTGGATGGAGGTCTCCCGTCTTTTTGAGGAGCAGCAAGAAGTGGGAGTAATACCCCTTTCCTTTCTGGGCCTGAGGAACGTGCTCTATGGCTGATTTTGTCTGAAGAGCCTGAATTTCCTCCCTTATGAGAGGAATGTGGCCTTTTGGATAGAGAGAGAGGCCAGGATGATTTCTTGGAGGTCTCTCTCTGAATCGATGGTGTGGCCTTGAGCTACTAGCTGGAAGGAGAAGGAGTGGGTGTGGGCAGGACAGTAGTGTGGTGGGTAGGTAACTGGCTGGGTGGCAGGACACAGAGGGTGGTGGTAAATGGCTGTCACTCCACAGAGGGAAGAGTGACCAGTGGGGTACCACAGGGATCAGTGCTGGGACCGGTCCTATTCAACATCTTCATCAGTGACATTGCACAGGATATAGAAGGCAGAATTTCACTGTTCGCTGATGACACAAAGCTCTGTAACAGAGTAGACACACCAGAGGGTGTAGACAGAATGAGAAGGGACCTGCAGAAACTTGAAGAATGGTCAAGGGTTTGGCAGTTGAAATTCAATGCAAAGAAGTGCAAGATAATGCATATGGGGCACAAAAACCCTGGCACAATATATCAGTTGGGGGGTGAGGATATAGCATGCACCAAGCAGGAAAGGATCTTGGGTTGTCATCCTGATGACCTCAAGGTAGGGAAACAGTGTGACAAGGCATCAGGTAAAGCAAATAGGATGCTGGGATGTATAGGCAGGGCATCACCAGCAGGAAAAGGAGGTCATAATTCCGCTATACAAGACACTAGTGAGGCCCCCACCTGGAGTACAGTGTACAGTTCTGGAGACCATACCACGTAAGGACATAGACAGGGTAGAGAAGGTTCAGAGAGGGGCAACAAAGATGGTGCACGGTTGCATCACAAATCCTATGAAGACAGGTTGAAGGAACTGAACATGTACTCCCTGGAGGAGAGGAGGAGAGGGATATGATAGAGACATACAAGTATCTTACAGGAGGAACAGGGTGCAGGAAAACACTATTTTAAGCGAAAAGATGTTTCAGGACTAGAGGGCATGGGATGAAGTTGGAGGGAGGACGATTCAGAGGAAACATGAAAAGAATTTCTTCACAGAACGGGTGGTGGACAAGGGAACACCCTGCCAGAGGAAGTGGTGGGGGCTGAAACACTCACGGGATTTAAGAATGCATGGGATAGACATAAAGGAATTCTAGAGGTCAGGGGTAAGGGGAAATAGACTTCTAGGAAAACAAACTGAACTTACAAGCTCAAATGGGCAGACTAGGTGGGCCATAGGCCCTTATCTGCCGACACTGTCTATGTATCTATGTATCTATGTATCTATGTATCTATGTATCTATGTATCTATGAGAAGGAGAAGAATAATAATCAGCATTTATATAATGCTTTTCATACACAGTATCCCAAAGCACTTTACAAGCAATGCTAGACTGGTAGTGAAGTGACAATGTGTGGTGGCAGTCATATCGCACATCATCACCCACACACAGCCTGGATAATTGCATGAACCGGTTTATGGGAAGGGGAATGTTGACCAGGACACCGGGAATGTTCCCTGCTCTTTGCAAAGAGTGCCCTGGGTTCTTTTACTTCCACCTGGACACCCACCAGGACAACACCAGGATGGGCAGAAGGGACCTCGGTTTAATGTCTCATCCGAAGGATGGCACACTCCAGCAGTATAGCACCCCCCAATACTGCACTCGGATGCCCGCGATTTTTAGGTGCAAGTGCAATCCCGGTGTGGGATGAGAACCCACGACCTTCTGGTCCAGAGGTGGATGTGCTACCAACTGAGCCACGCTGACCCATGTGTCTGTGGTGATCGCTTCCCACCCGGTCAGGTGGTTGGCAAATCTGCCCCCGACCAGTGCCTCCTGAGCTGGTGGCCCTGCCACGAGTCAGAAGGCAGAGAGGTGTGGGGGAGCGTTGCTCCGGCAGCCAACTGAGACTTGGCTGGAGGGGCCCGATGTTTGATCTGATGTCTGACTGGCTGTTGCCTAGTCTGACGCCTGGGCTGGTGACAAAAATGCTGCTTTTGCTTAGTATTGGAGTGATACATAGACTGGACAGAGCACAGTGCTTTGCCACTGTCCTGTAGCTCAGTAATAATGTCTCTGACATCACCCGCAAAAAGGACAGGTCCTCTAAATGGGGCATCTTGGATGTCCGCCTGAATATCTTGGCACAAACCAGATACCCACAGCCAGGAGTACCTACACATGCTGACAGCCATGGCGGTACTCCAGGTAGAGGCATCCACTGCATCGTATGTCGCCGTAAGAGAATGATGGCAGGAGATTTCTGCTGTCCTGACCACCTGGGCAATCCAAGTTTTAGCCTCAGAATCAGGCAAGGCCTCGAATTCCGACTCCAGCTGGCCCAGGATAGATTTCTGGTACACAATCATGTGTGCCAGGTAATTTAGTGCTATAACGGCCAGTGTGGAAGACTGATAAACCTTCCACCTGAACTGGTCTATGCCTCAACTCTTTGTCGGGAGGGGAGGTGCTCATATGTTTAGGCTTAGCCGTATGGTCATGGGCTGCATTAATGACCACCGAGTCTGCTTTGGGATGGGCACTAAGGTGGCCCTTGCCTTCAGGGGCTCGATAAAGTGTCGGCCTTCTTGGCGACCACAGCCATCGACGAAGGCTGCTGCCAGACCACTGAGGCCAGGTCCTCATGCAAACCATGGAGGAATGAGCAGTGGGGACAGCTCTGGCATATCTAGGTGTTCCGCCAGCCTCTTACGTTGGGGGTCCTGATCCTCAGTCTTCCACCCATTCACCTCCTGAATCTTCCAGAGGATCTCTGTGTAAGAGAGATCCTCTGGAGGGGATTTGGGAGAACACTTGGGCTTGGGATCCTCAGGAGAAGCAGTCTCAAAGCCTGAAGGAGAGGAGGCAGAGGAGTCAGAGTCAGATGGCAGGCTTCTGTCCAGGGACATAACTAGTGGGAGAAGGATCTCCTGCAATGAGGCAGCGCGGCCCCTATCATTACCAGCTAATGCGGTAGGGTGAGAGGTCTGTCCAGGGTAGAGAGGCGAGACTCCATTGGTGAAAGGGATCTCAGCGTAGGGTCCATACGGACCAGTGTGGAAGCCCCAGCTGGCTGACACCAACCCAACTCAGAAACCCATTGTGACTTGGTCTCAGACCACCAAGACTGAAGCACCACGCTAAAGTCCACCCGAGGCTGAGGAGGAGGACGTGGAGGAGGAGGCGGGGGTGCTGACAGATGGGCAGGAAGGCTTGAAAATGATAATCCGGTGTCATATAGCCCGGCGTCGGGTAATGAAATCTCAGTGTACCATAGTTAGAATAGCCTAGCATCCGATACCCTGGAGAAGGGTAGTGCGGCTCCAGGAAGCCTGGTATTGAGAAACCCGACAGATGAGGGTCCTGATGGCAGGTAACCAGGCGAGGGCCCAGAAGGAGGGGCCGTGGGACCCGACAGGGGCCCTGACAGAATGTGAGGAGGACCTGGTAACATCAGGTCTGGTGCCAGACCCACCGGAGAAAATTCTGGCATCGGCCCAAAAGGGGTGGAGTGTCTCATCAGAGTCTGGGGTGGGGAACCCGGCCCAGATGGGGGAGCCAACGAAGCAGGAGATGCTGATTCCGGAGGTCCAGCATCAGGCGCTCCACCCCTTGCACCAGGATGGTGTTGGTTGGATGTTCCTGCAACTCTGGCTCAGAATGGACAGGCGAGCCACAAGTCTCCACCAGGGGACGTGGGAAAAGAGGATCCCAAGAGGGAGAACCCTCTGGGGAAGGCTACAGCCAGAGCAGCAGCGTGTACCGATACAGAGGATCGATGCTGGACCTTTTATCAGGGCTCAATGAAGGCACAGAGGCTGAGTGGACACCAAAGGAGTTGGCATGCAACTTATCAGCCGGGGATGGATGGTCATTCGAAGTGCTGATGATCGGCTTACCGTCCGTGCCACCAGGCTTAGGCCCTGGGGTTTTGAGGTGCCTAAGGGTGGCGGAATGCTCTGAAATATCGGACACGCCCATATGAACTGTAACCAGCTCAGGTGGGGGATCCAAGGGCTGCTCCATGGAAAAAGCAGCAAGCTTGGGCGAAGGAGCAGTACCAGAGTCAACGGGAGGCCTCTCAGCACCAGTGGCCCTCTGAGAGACACAGGAATCGTACTTGTTCTTATGAGAGTCTGAAGGCATCGGAGAAGACAAAGAAAGAGATTTATTTTTCTAGGAATTCAGAAAATAAAGAAAAGACTGTGAAATACTCATCCAAAAATGGCGGTCAACTGAAGCAGCATTCTCTGCAAGGTACAATGTGCGCAGATCAACGGTGGGAAAGAACTGGATGGTGGGTGTGGGGAGCACCCACTATATAGTGTCACACTGAGATCATCCATATGCTAATCAGGTCATGTGATCAGTGCCTGATAAGCATAACTGTGCAAGTGTGGCGTTCTTACAGAAGTGCAGACCGAACTCTTGACAGCAGCAGTAATGGCTGAGACTGTAAACGCTGCCCTGACTGACTTTCTATAATTTTACTCAGTTTTTGTCTTTTAAAGACCGCACTGAACATTTTTTTGCCACCACCTATTGCCGTTTGGTGTTTTTATGTAATAAAAGGTGTTTACGCAAAAGTTCAGAGGCACAGGCTTAACTTTCTGTAGCTTCCTTGTCTGCTTTTTTGAGTTTTCAGAGTAATGGGCTCGCGTACCAAATCCCTTGTAGTTGCTGCAGTGAAGTGAATTCGAATATGAACTTCTTTACCTTTATTAAATTTGGAACTCTTAAAGTGCTGGAAGTATATATCTGTACAAAATTAGGATATTAGTGTGTGAGGAAATTTTTTTTTTGTTTGTTTTTTAAGAATTTATTTAGAGTTTATTTGATTTAGGGATATCTGTGTGGCTTCCCAAATATATGTGTATATATTTTTTTTTTTCTCATTTCTCCCCCTCCTACTCCCCTCCGCCTCCGACCCTTCGGGGCCACCTAGGGAGTCATCCACCTGCCAGCCACCCTACCTTGGACTTACCTTGCACCTCATGGAGCTGCGGCAACCCTCCAAACGGGGAATGAGGCGGGGCCCGTGTGCCCCGTACAATCAACTTTCGTCAGGCAAGGCAGTCCGAGTGGGTGGACACATATCGAGGGCACATTCCCAGTGCCCAGTCTTCCCAGAGACTGCTGGGCTTTTTCCACCCGTATTCCTCCCACACACGTGGTGTGTGCCCTTGACGTCTAGGCGCAACATGCCGACACCCACCATGCGTCTCGGCCGGCCCTCCTGCAGGCAGAACTTTGTTGCTGTACCCCGAACCTCTGTTCGGGGTCAGGCTAACTGCAGGCATTGGCCCCCTCCCTCCCCCCGGAGAAGGCGAGCTGTCATGGGACACTAGCCTTCTCCCTGGCTGGTCAGATGACCAGAGTCCACTCCCGAACCCGGGTCGCCAGTGTCACAAGCGGAAATCCAACCACTGCGCCGACAGGATGGCTATTACTCTGTCTTTTAATAGTGTCTTGCAATTTGCACATTTTGTGTGAAGATTTATCCCTGCATCTGGGGGCAAGATGTTTTAAAAAAAGAGGAGGGGTATACCTGTGGTCATCCTTCGTCCTGGTATTTTCTGGAAGACTCACATTTTTGGACATCAGACTTGCATGCTCTTAACCTTCTGACAACTTTTAACTGTGTCCTGATTCTGGGACTCAAGGATGATAATACAAAGGAAGTAAGAGACTTGTATTTGAAACTTGAATTAAAATGTCTGACTGTGCAACAGTGGCCTGTGACATACAAACATACAAAATTTGGCAGCAGAAATAGGCGACGTGGTCCATCAAATCTGCTCAAATGTGCAGCTAGCACCCCTATCTTGCAGCTGACCCTCCCCCTTCATAACAACCCCCCATCTCACCCTGTCCCATCCCCTCTGAATCCCCATCCCCCCACCCCACTGTCATGCAGGATACCACCTCTTCTGGCAGAGGTTCCATTCTGCCACAGCCCTCTCCATGAAAAAGTGTCTCCTCATTTCCCTCCTATATCTTCCCCCTCTAATCTCAGACCATGACCTCTCGTGCCCCTCCTTAACTTAAATATCCCTTCTGTACATCTCTCGTTAATCCCCTTTAAGTACTTGAAGGTTTCAATCATATCCACCCCCCCCCCCCAATCTCTCCTCCGTGGAGTACATATTCAACTCATGCAGCCTTTCCTCGTATGGTGTTCCTCCAGTCCCTGGATCATCCTAGTTGCTTTTATTTATTAATCTTCTGTAGAGGAGTTTATTTTCTACATAAAACGATTCCTTGTGCATTTTTATCGATTTTAGCACAGCTTACAATTTTGGGGACATTAGGTTTTATGGCTGGTATTTATCATTAAGTTAATGCATCACCAACGCTTACAAATATTTGGCTGGTTATCTGGTTTTACGGCTAGTATTTATCAATACTTGCCCTTCTTGTTTATTATTGGGAAGAAAAAACAGAAAAATGTCTACTACTATTCAAAATAACTTTTAAAAACATATGGAAGAAAGAATATTAAAAATGAGGAAAACAAGCAGGGCAAAAAGAAATTAAAAGAATTGTCAAAAAAAAAACAACCTGTTTTTTCATACTCCTATTTGTGATGCTGAAGTGGATGGAAACAAAAATGCAACTAAAAATGTTAATCCAAAACAAACTTCCTTGCCAGTAAAGAGCTGTAGCATGGTAATTCCATCTTCTCCTCACCCTTTATTAAGGAGAATTAGAAGTCTTGAGAAAGGAAAGGAAACACCCGAAAAGAAATCTGGGGAGAAATCTATGGAAAATTTATTTAATGTTACTTGCCCTAAGTCACAAATACTAGACCTAAAGGATTTAAAACAAAGGGAGGATTTTGTTCAACAAGGACAACCAAAGTAAAGAGAAAGGAAAGCTTATATATGCTTAAAGGCAAGGCTTCATTAGTAATGCCTGCAGTAGAAATTCATGAACACCTGGTATCTGAAAGGGTAGCACTGCTTCCAGAAGCTATAGCAACAGCTAGTGGTATAAATCTCCAAATACAACAGGAATCACCTTATTCCAAACAAGGCTCTTATTTAAAGGGGAACTGTTATCAACTGGGTAATCAGTAGTTAGTTAGCATGTAATATTTTACATGTTCATAACCGTTTCCAACCATGCCTGCATGTCAACTCCTGCTAAAAAAAAAAAAAAATAAAACACTAAATTTCTCACCCACCGAACAATGTATTTTGTGCTTCTGTTCAGCCCCATGTTAGCACATGCACTGTTGCAGAGCAGTCTGGTGACGTCCCTAATGGTCACCACTCTCGGCTCGGACATGCTCTGCATTCACTGTAAGCTAATACCACATGCAAGCCTGCCAACGCGGTGCATGTATTTGTAAAAGCAGACAGTAGTACAGCCTGTGTTCTTCAAGTGATTTGTGCAATTTGTCCAGTTCCCCGCGTCTCTGCCTACACTGTGTCAATGCTGATAAATGATCAGGACAGATGCCTCCGATTCCAGCTTCTGAGTCTTTATCCCGGTGGCACTGTCATATTCTGCTTGCAGTGTTCATACTATGAAAAGCTCCATACATCCACCGTTGTCCACTGCCATTAGCCAGCAATTTCGATTTGAGGCTCCTTTATTCCACCCTTTCATGGCTCTAGTTTTTATTGCAAGACCACTGCATGCACGGTAGCACTTGCCCTCCCATGACAAAGGATGTGGTCTCAGCACTCTGTGACAGAACAGCATTATTTTAGTCTGTGCATGTTCAAGCCCTCACCACTCCATGCACACACTATCAATGTTGACCGTGTAGCCCTGAGCCCAGTGACCCATCCCAAACAATGTCAACAGTCCAACTGCCTAATTCCATGTTCACACTACTGCTTGTGAAGCAAGCGTCTCCAGCGGGCAAGTGCTACTGTATTTCAAACACCCCCAGCAATCAAAGTACAGCCATGCAGTATGAATAGTGGATCATCAACAGGAAACTGCTGGCTCCTTGAAGCTTGGTACTCCCAATTTGTCAGGAATCACCACTTAACCGTGTCTGTTACTTGTGGGGTGATGGGTGGTGGCAAGTCATGCATGCTTGTTGGTTTTCTTGGGTCGCATACAGCACAATTAGTCTGCTCCATCAATCAACATCATCTGTTGGCAGTGGTCTTGCTTATTACATACAAGTCAGCAAATCTCACAGTCTGTGCTTCACACTTGGGCTTCTCATATTCACTGCCTCGTTTTTATGATACACATTCATGACAAGTAGTTGTGCACACCACCAGAAGCAGCAGTGCAGGGTCAGATTGCTGTTGGGTGGTGCTGGGGGCAACTACAGGAACATGGAGTGGCTTGTATTCATTCAACATTGTGCACAGGTGTAAAGAGGTGTGATAACATCTAGTCTGTGTAGAGCACAATCATGTACCTAACTTTTCGTAGTCCCAAGAACACCAGATAATTATGATGTAGAACCTATCCATAATAGTGGCAATGCCTAGCTGAACCCCACGCCCACAGCCTAATATATTGTACAGAGAAATGGCTGCAGACTATCTGACATCACTGTGTTGGGCATACAATACCAGAGGCAAAAAACACACAGCCCAAGAAAAGGAAGAGTTGCCGGCATGTACTTGAAACACCCGTTGGACGAACACAAGTCCTTCTAAGCACACATGCCATATATCCTGTTATGGATAGTTACACTCGGGGTTCCGAGGCCAACACTTCGGTCACAGACGAGGCATCTTGCATGTTCCTATGCACTAGCATCATATCACCAACTGTTGGTTGGTCTGTTGTGTTGGCATTTTTTGGGGTTGGGGGGCTCAGGTTGGCTCTCATGCAGTTTGTTATGCCTGCCATCTCATCATGTAGGTACTACCTCTCACAGCTCCACATACTATGTACAGAGCTCCCATAGTGCTCTATGACCGATAATCATGTGCCAAAGAATATTTAGTCTCTGTGCCCACCAAAGAAGAAAAAATCAACTGCAAGCAAACTATGTTTACTATTATCCTGGGCACATACACTAGCAAATGCAAATGTTGACAGTGCAGTCACAATGCATGCACCATACTGCCATTTTTCCAAACACGCAATCCTCAGCAAACAGCGTCGCCTACTGTCGGCGCATACAAACCAACCACAAATGCCAGGATAACCTCATACTGCATCGGGTCACAATCAAATGAACACAAACCAGTGTGATAACATTTGTTTGGGCACAGTCACATTCATAGTGCCCAATCTGTACATTGCCTGTCAAATGCCCATGCTGTTATTTTGACAGGCAATCTACAGCAGAAGGGGCTTCTGTGATGACCCATGCTAGAAGAAAAATACCAAATAATAAACATATTTCCATTCATTAAAACACATTTTTCACATACGGAGTCCCAGGACTTGAAGATCACTGCCTGATTTCTGTACCAGTACCAAGGGAGATGTCTCAGCCTTAGAGAATGTACGGCGTAAATATACTTATTCTGACACCAACTGTCACTGAGATTTCAGTCAGGAAGTATAAGCAGACCAGGATAAATGATAAAATCCTCAAATAGTGTTTTATTATTATTTATTATTATTAATAAAAGAATAAAACCAAAAAGAAATGTAAAGACTGGTTTTCAGCACAGGCAGTCCAAAAACAAAGTCCATTTTGTGTGTTCAGAAATGAAAACTACAATCAACCAGCTCTCTGTAGCCTCTGGTCTCCAAATCACAAAATCCCCCTGAAGGCGCCTGCTTTTCTCTTCACACAAAACTTCAGAACCTTGTCAGATTCTAGCTTCCACCAGAGCACTGTGACCTAGAACCTCAGAACCTTGTCAGCCTCTAGCTTCCAGAGCAATGAGACCCAGCTACAAGCTAGCCTCTTTTGCTGGCAGATTCCACCAGCTTGAGGTCAAAGACCACACTGATACACTTTGCTAATGAACTCAAATAGTAGTTTCTGTAATCATTTCAACAGTAATAAATGCATCTCGTTTACAAATCAGGGAATCCAGTTTCACACATTTTTTTTATAACTATATATAAGCAAGGTAGAGACAGCAAAAAAGAAAAGAACAACAAGTAAAGGCAAGAGTTGACTGCGCAATCCAATACAAAAGACATACAAGGCAGAATCCTTGCTTCAAACTCTCGACACATCACAAATGGGGCAGGGCGCTGGGGGTCGGCAGTGAAAGGGGAAGGCGAGGAGCGGATTGAGCAGAAGGCAGGCAGGCAGCTCTCCTCCTCGAGTAGGGATGTGGGGTTTCCCCGGCACTTGGCTGTCACCTAGTGGAGGCTAGGCAGCAATGCCATGCCAGAGGAGGCACCTGAAAATAGGCCAGGAGGGTGGAAGGGGCCATCACTGGAGCCAGCGGTGTGCCTCTGCGCCTCCATGCGTAACTGTGTTCTGGGGCCTTGGGCAGCAGGAAAACTGAGAAAACCGGGGCCTCCAGGCCAGCTCCGTCGTGTGCTGGGGCAGAAGAAGGGAGGATACCTCAGTGTGGAGTCCTCAGTCGTTTGTGACATGCGACTGCTGCTCACCGGAGGATAAACACTAGATGGGGGAGAGGAGGAATTGATAGGAGGAGGGAGTCTAGTAACTCCAAGTATACTGCAAGTTTCCTCCTGGCGTCCTGCTCCTCTGCCTCAAAGCCTATGGCAGTCTGAATGAGTTTCATGATAGCAAGGAAAGAGGGACAATTGGGGCCCTCAGGGTGTAGTTCAAAGAGTCCCCCCCAACCCCAAAGACCACAAAAGGAGCAGGGATAGCAGTGCCACCCTCATCATTGTCATCTTCCTCATCCCCTGGCAGAAGGTCAGAGTGATACTGTGATACTCTTCCTCATCGCCGTGGTCTGAAGTGGGTAACACTGGCGTGTGAAAGTGTGGACAAATTGGAAGCGGCGCCCTGGGAGGTGAAGGGTTAGGTACTTCACGCCCCGGCATCACCAGCCCCGATGGAGGGGCAAGGCGATGTGCGAAGTCCAACATAAAAGCAACATGGTTTGAACATCTACGACTGGTAACGCCAGAGCGGGCTGCAGCGTCAGCAGCAGAAACTGAGGCCCCGTAGGCAGGGCAGGCTGTGGCATCAGCAGAGGCAGAAGGCCCAGCTCTGGCAAAATAGGTGGAAGCACTGGCGGCAGGAGCGGGACGCCTGGTGTCACCGGATTTGCCTAGAACGTCGATGGGAGGGACTGGGTTCCCATCAAGGAAGCGGTCTGGGGCAGCAATGGGGGAAGACTGTGTTCCCAGTGTAGAGACAGAGGCCACAAAGGAGGCAGCAAACATCGCCAGGGGAGATTGGTGCCCCAAGTGCAACAGGCGGAAGAGGCCAAAGGCAGGCTGATAGACAGATCTAGTTGTGGGCCCAGAATAAGGGGCCAGGTTGTGGGCCGAGAATAAAGGGCCAAGGGTGACACAGGAGGAGGTAGAATTCCAGCTGAGAGGCACATACCCACTGGGGTTGGACCTGCGGAGTTCTCGAACTACAGGCCAGCTGGAAAAGGGGCCGGAACAGCAGGGGCTGAAAGACTGGTGGGAGTAAGAGCAGACACGATACTGAAATCCCCTCACCCAAAAGGGAAAGACGGGGATGGGGAACTGCAAACGTGGATCCTGCAGAAGAAAAGGGTGAGAGTTGCAGCAGAGGTCTCGACCAGAGATGACCCAGCCGTGGCCAACGTCTTATGCGATGACCGCAAGCAAGCCAGGGAAGACAGGTTGCTGTCCTTCTCCCGGTGTTTGTGCTTCCCAGCTGACTTGTCCTGGGACTTGGAGGACTGAGAGCCTGAGGACAGGGTCAAGGAGGGGGAGAAGCTTCTAGACTGGTGCTCCTTTTTTCTATTGCTTTTATATGCTGCCCCAGCAGGAATTTCTCCAAGTCCTTCTGGCAGCATCTCCGTGTGGCCTGGTTAGACCAGCGGCCCAGATCTACTTGAGCTTTCCGTCATGGCCCAGACCCTAGGCAGCAGATGCAGCGACATGGCTGTCCTTATCGCAGATATTCCTTCCACAGTCCTAGAAACAAACGTTTGGAAGAATCAGTTGGTATACACAAGCAAACAAAAGAATCACTTAAAAGTGATTTGGCACACTAGGGTGAGAAAACAAAAAGGGAAAGAAAAAAGTGTAGGTGGTCGGCTTGAAGCAGCATGTCTCCATGGAGTCTGACGTAGACTGGTAGATAGCAGGAAAAGAACAGAGGGTGGTGCAGGGCCACCCACACATATAACACACACACACACACACACACACACACACACACACACACACACACACACACACAAACTAGATAGATAGGAGTGGCAACACCGGCCAACATCATGGAAAGCCCCAGTAGACTGCTAGCTAGAAAGTTTCTGTGTGGTCCTTGTGCCCGATGGCTACAGTTCCAAAGGTGTGGCTTGCTACAAGAGATATCCTCAATGAAGATCTGAAATTAGCGAATACTGCATGTAGAGACAGATGGTATCACACCGCTAATTACTTATTTTGAGAAAAATATAAAATATTGCAAAGATTTAGTCAAAAGCAAGAGCTACTGGGAAGTGTGTTGGTCCCTGTTGCAGTTGCACAAAAAGACTGATCACTTAGAAGCAGTGGCACTCATGTCATCAGTATTCCATACTGATGTCAGTTCTGAGCTACTGCATAACAAGACTTCACAGTGACAATGTAGAGCGCTACTGACAGGTAATTTCCTATTACGTGGCAACTACCAATGCAGTGCACTTAGACTTGGGGGTTAGCACGTTCGCATCCTTCTGGAGAAGGACCGAGTAGTCTTGACATCTTTAGTGGCCACCACAGGACATCCCCTCTCCCAAAGGCTCAGCGTAGCGAAGGAGGCGCTATAGTGAGGGAGGGTTTACAACCAGAAAGGAATCTGTCAGACCATAGCAGAATGATGCCCTCCACTCCCTCATGAATCAAAAGGCCTGCTCTTGAACCCCAGGAACTGTTGCCTCCTAACTGAATCCTAGGAATAAAGGTCAGCTGCAGAAGCAAAGCCACTGAGATGTTCAGGGATCCAATGAAAGAGGCTCCATGTGGGACTGCCAGTGGTGCTGGTGCAGGAATCGGAGAGAGGTGCTAAAGGCAATAAAGCACAGCCAACTTTAAGGAAAAACAGAACAAAATAAAAACTTCTCAGCATACTGCATCTCAGTCTCAAAAACAGTCAACGTAAAAGCATACTACAAGTTAAAAATTATCAGGCTATAAACATCATTATGAAACAATTAACTTCAGTTAAAAAAAAAAAAGAAAAAAGAAAAAAAAAAAAAATCAAACTTACATCACCAGGAAAGGTAATAAAGTATGCTCTCGGAGCATTAAAAGTAAATGCTGAGTAGAGTTCCTGCTCCCACAATTGCCTTCCATCCTAGAAGGGAAAACAAGATTAAATTGATGGTACAAATTAAGGCTCAAATACCACTTTCAGGGTCTTTTTTTAGTAGCAATTTTTTTATGAAGACTCTTCTATTAAAAGGGTTACGGAAGAGAATGTTTTTACCATGAAAGGTATTATGCAATGTGTTTTACCAAATGCAATGAAAACCGTACAACAGAGCTGTTAGCACCAAACTGCAGAGACCAATCATCAGCATGGCATGCAGCACTCCTCAGACCCAGTCTCAAGTTGAAATACTAAACATCACCGAATACTCTAGGCAAGTAAAAACTGTTACACAGGTCCCAATGATCCCGATGCTCACAATGAACAATTTTATAAGTGCAAATTAAAGGAAGTTTCTGTTGTAAGGTGTTGGGCTTCATAGTACAATACCTTATGCCAGCATGAGCCAATTTCTGCTAAAGGTAACATTTTTAACTGAGTCTATACAGTTTTAGAAGTGATCATATCTGGCTCCTTAGCCACTGCCAGCAGATCCCCTCCAAATTCCTAGTATGCCTGCTCTGTCCCCGTGCTCCGAGGTTTCATGACATATCAGCAAGAGAGCGCAGGGGTGCAGATCTGTGCTAAGACTGAAAAAGCATGTGATATACCAGGGGGGATAGTGTGCAGGACAGTTACTGTTCTAGAGAGATCCTCTAAAAGATGGTACAGTTAGGCGGGAACTTACCATAACAGTAGATCTTCGATTCAGGCTCTTGCAGTAGATAATCACCTTGAGAACTGCGCCTCCTGGAATCAGGACAAGACGGAAACTTTAGCTAACAGTGTCTGACGGGGAACCGCCCACCTGACATCATGTGACCAATGTCAGTGTGACCCGATATAGTGAGCGGTCCCCACGTCCGCCTTCCAGTTCTCCCATTGGAGACTTCCAAGGAGGCGTGACAGGAGAATAGAGATGAGGCTCATGGAGCCCAGAATGAGCTTGTAGAGGAAGAGCAGCAAACAAACATATGGGGGATGGAGGGAGAAAAAAAGGTTACTACACTAACAGGACCCCGGAAAACGGACCAACTTTATCTCATTTGCAACCAAGAGAGAAGGTGTCTCAGTTTCTAAACAATGTTTATCAAAATGGTCGGCAAATTGCATTGTGTACTGTTAGCAGAAGCATGCTAAAACCCTTCCCGGGGGGGGGGTTAAGGGGCATTCTACCAGACTGAGGCATGATGGCTTCTGATGCTTGTTTCTGTGTCAGCTGCTGACATCTGTGCCACGGCTACTTGGAGTTCTGTTCACACTTTCGAAGAGTATTACAATTTGGACGTTGCCTCTAGGCACAGGGCAGGTTTTGGCCTAGCTGTTCTTCGGGGTCTCCTATCCAGATTTTATTTTTCCCCCCCGCAGTTTACAGATTCATTCCCGCCTCCTATTTGTTTTTCTTCTGATTCACACTGCTTGGGACTCAGTCCTCAAGGTGATTACCTACTGCAAGAGCCCTCTCGAAGTAAGATAGTACAGTTACATAAAACTTACCATAACAGTAGATTTTCGAGAGGCGCTCTTGCAGTAGGTAACGTAGGATTCTATGACCATCCAAGTGTATGGAGAATCAACTACCCCCCCCCCCGCGCCGATTAGAATGCTCAGGGTAGTACACTGGCAGTTGAATCGATTGGTTCAACGTAAATTCAGACACCATTTTTGGTAAGAACCAAGGGTTGGTACTAAGAGCCACCCAGTCTTTACGAAAAATCAAATAAGGCTCCCTACAATCAAGGCCTGAAGCTCGGAAATCCATCAAGCAGAAGTAACTGCCACCAAAAAGAGCACTTTCCAGGACAAGTAGCACCTATCACAGAAACCAACCAGTTCAAATGGTGGCAAGGTCAACTTCTCCAAAACAAAATCGAGGTCCCAAGGTGGTGCTGGGCTGTGCACCAGGGGTTTTTAGGTGAAGGATCCCTTTGAGGAAGGTTTTAGAAACCTCCAATTGACCCACTGTTTTGCCCTCCACCAAAGTGTGGTAGGCCAAAACCACTGACAAGCGGACCATCAGAGACAAGTAGCTCAGGCCTAGGTCACAAAGGTGCAGGAGATACTCCATGACGTGAGGAACTGGACACAACGAGGGGTCCCAACCTTTAGAGGTGGCCCAAATGGTAAAACACTTCCATTTCATTGCATAGGTAAGTCCTTGTAGAAGGACTTCTAGCCTCTACCAGGACCTGTGCCATGCTGGAAGAGACTCAGAATTGTGACAAAGCTATGTACTGAGGTGCCACGCATGAAGATTAAGGGATTTCAGCCCTGGATGGACCAGCATGCCCCTGTACCCGAGTCAGGAGATTGTGACAGAGGGGCAGGGGAACCAGAGGATCGACTGCCAACTGCTGAAGAAAAGGGAACCAAACCTGGCGAGGCCAGAACAAGGTGATCAGAACCATGTGGGCCCCTTCCACTTGAAGCTTGAGCAGCACCCTCTGCAGGACTAGAAAGGAAGGGAAGGCATACAAAACCTCCCTGTCCAGCAAAGAGACAGCACGTCTCGCCAAAAAAACACCATGCCCGGGAGCAAATGAGCTAACCTTGGTAGTTTTGTGTTGTATGGGGAGGTGAACAGATCCAGGTCCACCAGTATGAGGTGAATCCGATGCAGAACCACCCAGTTCCATACCCGCGTAGCCTCCCTGCAAAGGGGATATAAGCGAGTGCCTCCCTGCTTGTTGAGGTACCAGACTATACACATATTGTCCGACTGGACTAATAGTGTAAATAATACATACATATATATACACACACACACACACACACACACATACATACATACATATATACATACATATATATATACATATATACATACATATATATATATATATATATATATATATATATATATATATACACACACACACACACACACACACACACACACACACACATATATATATATATATATATATACACACACACACACACACACACACACACACATATATACACACACACACACACACACACACACACACATATATATATACACATATATATACACACACACACACACACACACGCTCAATATGGGTGGAGATAAACGGAGTGTGATAAATCCATTTATCTGAGTAACTGTGTGCATAAATTTCATTTATGTATACAGTGCTTATGTCATCAGCTGTTTATCCACAGTGCTTATAACAGCCATTTATCTATACAGTGCTTATGTCATTTAGAATGTTCAGCCTCAGTAGCAGTATTAACCATATTTAAAAGCAAATAATTTTTAAAACAAAAAATGATGGCATGGTACTGTGAGCACAAAGTTTATTCAGCACAGAAATATCTATAAAATGAGTAGTGTTTCATTTATAGATACTTTTTAGTTTTTTCATAATTCATAAACAGCAGAAAATTTCATTTTTTGTGCACTTTTCATCAAACAAATGCAAATAAAAAATGGCAGTATGGTAATTTGAGCACAAAAGTTGTTCATCATAAAAATATCTACAAAACGAGTTCTGTTTCATTTCTAGATTCCTTTTAGATTTTCTATAATCGGCAATAAATGACAGAAAATTCAATTTGTATTCACTTTTTTGACAAAAAAAAGCAAAAACAAAATAACTGCATAAATGGAATATGCAATGGAAAACGCGTGTAATAAATGATTGATTGCATTCAAGCAGTTTAACATTGGACACCTCACTCGTGGCTTACACCACTCGTGAGGTTACCGGAGGTCAAACTGCTCTTGTGTAGATAAATTATTTATTACACTTGCTTCCATTGCATATCCCATATTAAATTTTATATATATATATATATATATATATATATATATATATATATACACACACACACATATATATATATACATACACACACACACACACACACACATATATATACACACACACTACATATATATATATATATATATATATATATATATATACACATACACACACACTACATATATATATATATATATACACATATACACACACACACCTATATATATATATATATATATATATATATAGATATAGATATAGATATAGATATAGATATAGATATAGATATAGTGCGCCCTGGTGAAACAGGTGCCGAAAATCCTGAAGGGCATACAGCACCGCTTTCTTTTCCAACACATTTATGTGTACAGAGAGCTCTGACTGGGACCACAGACCTAGAGTTCTGTGGGGCCCCAGGTGAGCTCCCCAACCCATACCCGACGCGTCTGTGGTCAGAGTCTGGGTGGGAGGAGGGGGCTGGAAGGTGACCCCCTCGGTGAGACTGGTGAGATCCTGCCACCATAAGAGATCCAGCTGCATCAAATTGGAGACCATGACCAAGCAGTCCAGGTCGTCCAGCCTCTGATCCCACTGTGCGTTGAGTGTCCACTGCGAGATTCGCATGTGAAGCCTGGCTAAAGGAACAGTGGGGGTGGCTGCTGCCATAAGAACCAGCAGTTGAAGAATCGACCTGGCCAACACCTTTCTGCTGGAGGTCAAATGAGCCTGCCTCTGTAAGGTTTCCACCCTGTCCAAGAGGAGGAACGCCATACCCTAGACTGTGTCCATCACTGCTTCAATAAATTGGAGATGCTGTGAAGGAGCAAACTGGGATTTCGGAAGGTTTACAGTGATCCTAACCAGAGTAAAAGAGATCCAGGGTAGCTGAAAGGGAGAGTTCCAGTTGCTCCCTCGACAGGGCTGACAAGAGTCAGTCGTCAAGGTAAGGGAACACACAGTGACGCCACCGTCAATACCGGCAGGCACTTGTTAAAAACCCAGGGTGCCAAGGACAGACCAAAGGGGAGGGTCTTGAATTGGTAATGCTCCCCTTGAAAAGCGAAACGTAGGTAGTGGCGATGGGCCCAAAAAACTGGGACAGGCATCCTGCATGTCCAAAGCGCAAAGCCACTGTCCCTTATGTAGAAGGGGCAGCAGACCCGGCATGCACTATCTCTGGTGTCTGCTCAGAGGTGCTTTTATTTTAACTGGGTTCAGGGTGCTCCATTTAGACTCCCTGATTTCAAACAGTCTTTTGCACCTTTTCTCATCTGTCCCCTTTGACAGGGACTGCCACTTACTCTAAGGGAGCTGGACCCTCATCTGACCCTTAGGTGACGTGGAAGCACAGTGAGAAGCCACAATGTCTTCCAATTTTTTAGCCCCTTTCACATTTTAGTGCAAAACTTAATGCAAAGCTCACAACTGATAAAAGCATGATCAGGACCCAGGCACTTCAAACACACCTCGCAGCAATATGCCTTAACCAGGAGTGTAAAACAAATTTTACAATTTTTAATGCCTGTGGGTCCTTTCTTTTTTGGGATGGTCAGTCATGCCAAACACAAATGACCTTTAAGAAAAAAAAATAAATAAAAAAAATTCCAGTTCCCACAAAAAAAAAAATTTTACCTCAGATAAAGACCCCTATTAAATAAAAGAGGTTTAAATTCACAAATACAGTTTAGTTCTTTCTTAAAAGGGAAGCACGGTACTTTAAAATGAACACCTAGTGGCAATTCAAACAGTAATAAAGCCAATTTATCGTCTTGGTTCCGGGGTGGAACAGAGAAATCCACACCAAATTACTGCAAAGCGGTAACTGAAAAGGCAAAAAACTGTTAGAGAAAAAAGTGATTTACTAGGGCGGGAACCGTGTCGCAAAACTGATGCAGAAATGGAGAATCACAAAAATTTAACCAAAATATACCCTAGTTAAGACACAATAAATCAAGAGATGACTAAAGAGAACTGCTTTAAATAATAAAACAATAAACTAATTGGCTCTGAACTGTAAAGACTTCAGGGCAACTGCTTCCTTCAAGTGGAGAAATTAATCTGTCACCAGAATGTGAGGCTGAGCATGACCACACAGCAGAGTTTTGAATTCCATTCTAGATTCTCTCATTAGCATAAAATTCTAAGCTCCAGCGCGGCTCATTCCAGGGGAATGAAACAGTTAAGCGCAAGCGAGAGATTCCTGGGGTATGAAGGAAGTGTTATCCTACTAGCAGAATCATGAAACCTTAAATCAGAAGAGGGACACGGATACCTAGAAAAGGGGCAGACAGCCAGCCACTGGAGCCATCAGATTTTTAAATCTGGCCCAGCATTAGGGTGAGCATGGAACTAGTCAGGGTAATGTGCAAACTGTATGGACCTCTGTGGGTTTGTTTGTTTTTCCCCCTGCCAACACAATCTATGCTTCTGTGCAAGATCTTCCCCACTTTCTGGCTAGATCTTATCACAGCATCTGGTGTCATCCTGACATGTTAGATTTTTTTTTTTTTTTTTTGCTTTATTTATTTATGCTCCTCCCATCCCCTCAACTGGCCACTTTCGGGCCACCTAGAACCCCCACACCAGCTTCCCCATCGCCCTCACACCAGTCCTCCTCTGCAACCCCCATGGTTTGCCAGACATACCTTTGTGGGGAACCCCCCCCTTGGGCTGGGTATACCAAGTAGGGGGAGTGGTTGCCCATAACAGAGAATTTGCAAGGGTTCGGGGGGGGGACCAGTACGGGCACTCCCAGACTTAGAGTGGCAAATGGGGGGACCGGCAGTCGTAATCTGGCCATCCGAGAGGTGTTTTCCTGTTTGCGCCCCACTTATCTCCCCACCCACATGGGCCACAAGCTTACAACATCCTGGGTGAAAGCACATGTGGCATGTGGTTACCTACGTTGCCAAGTGTGCTGCCACAGTCGGCCCCGAGGAGCCGCTCAAGAGCGACGCTGGCTCCAACTCACCCCCCACCCGCCGGGGGAGAGAGCATCCCTTGGACGCTCTGAACCCTGCCTGCCGGCATCTACTCCTGCTGTCCTGGGCACTAACCTGGGTTGCCAGCATGCTGGGCGATCCCCTATCGCCCAGCACCATAGGGCCAGCTTGTTCTATATTGTGATGGACGAATTTAGTGTTCCTAGAGGCAATCACTCAATTTTTAATCACTGTATAGGTTTAAATCATTTTATAATAAGTGATGACCCAGATATCAGTTTTTGAAAATTGTAAAAAGTCATATCAACCTGCGAGTCGACATGGTTTTTACTGTCTTGTGCCAGGTTGTGCGTACAATACAAAGGTACTTACCAATTCGGAAAATTTAACTGTTCAGTTTTTTTTTTTTATCTTTAAACAATGAAGAAGCCATTGAACCTACACCTTGTCATCATAAGAACCATCATGCCATGGATCCCATACAGAGGTTGAATCAGCAACGTAGCAAGCACATAATGCTAAGACTCTGAGCTTTGTTTACTTAGCATCAGCTATTATAAAAAAAAAAAAAATAACACATATAAAGGTGTGGGATCTGCAGGTTTTTTTTTTTTTTTTTTTACACACACACACACACTCCCTTGGTATGTGACAATATATAAACCTCTCGAGGTTTATATATGATCACACATCTTGGGTGTGTAGAAAAACTGCATATCACATCTACATATGCATTATTCTCCATTTTCTTCTCATCTGTTGTTGTGCCTCCACTTTTCTCCCCCTCCCTCTTTGCTGGTGGTAGTACTTCAAAAATGTAGCTCCCTTTAGTGCTGTACACATCTGTAAGGTACTCCATGTACCCTCTGACCACTTTGAGGGCTATGGGTGGTGCTGGTACTAGTTCACTATTCTCATGCAGCACTTGGAGGCACACACACTCATCTCGCCATTTCACTTCCTTTTATTAGTGCTGGGTAGGTTGGGGGAGGGGTTCAGTGGGTAAAAGAGTATAAACAAGGAATGCTTTCAACCTGGGGGACCAAAAAGCTAAATTCATTAATAAAATTCATAAAAGACTGAACGTAACCTATAAGAGGCAACAGAGGTTCTATACCATTTTGCAGTACACCAATTTCACAATTAAGCAGCGTCAGTGGCTCAGTAGGTAGCACACTTGCCTCTGAGGCCGGGAGATCAGAGGGCTGTGGGTTCAGTTCCCACATCTGGCGCTTGGGTTAATATCCCAGTACTGACACTGTAGTGCAGCATGAGAGGGTGCTGCACTTCTGAGGTGCCGTCTTTCGGATGAGACGTTAAACCGAGGTCCCATCTGCCTGGATTGGTGGTAGTTTAGGTGGATGTTAAAGATCCCATGGCACTTATCGAAAAGAGTAGGGAATTTCCCTGGTGTCCTGGCCAAATTTCCTCATTCACTAAAAATACCACCAACAGCTTAATTTGGTTCAAGGTCAGCTGGCATTCATCTGTATCCCCCGGTCGTGCCTGAAAATAGGCAGGATTTGTCTAGTGCACTTACCCGGTCAACAAAAACTAAATAAATAAATAAATAATAATAAAAAAAATGTACATTAGAAGTGTGTAATAAAATTTGTTTCACAGAATGTTGATGCAGTGCAACACTGGGTTAAAATTAGGAAGCTAGTGCACAGTAGCAAACAAAAGGCTATTGACTGTTCTACATGAGACACACATCAAGGACAGGGATTTCAAACACATCTCTAACTTATTAAAAGAGGCTGTGTGTTCCATGCCACCCATGTGACCAACTCCAGAGGGTAGCTAATACGACAGAATACATTATGCTATTATTTTTACTGGGTTTTAACACCTTTGCTCATTAATGAAAAATCTACCCTAAAATGCTAAGTGTATCAATCACTTTATGCAGCATACTACCATAATTTTTACCTTGCTGGAGACGCTTACCCTTTAAAATGCAGAGAGAAACACTGGATTAGAAGGACTGTCACCATTGTGTACGACCAACTTTTTTTTTATAATTCAATAAGTTATCAGCACTTCATATCTTTCCTGAGTGCATTGCTCTAGCGCAACAGTTCTCAAACTTTGTCATAGTGAGCCTCCCCTAAGTCATGGAAAAGATCTTGAGCCTCCCCCAAAATACTGAAATATTTGTGGGCCTCCCCATAGAAAACTAGCCTACTTTTCACAGTACATGAGGAATAAATTGAAACCTCTTTGCATAGCTGGCTCTCATGTTAAGCTTATTGTAACCCCCCTCCCAACAGGACAACCTACCTGCTCCAATATTTTGACTCTTGAACCATTTTAACCCCTTATTGCCATACCTTCATGGGTCAGATTGCTTTCCATTTGCCCTCTAACTGGAATAACCTTCCTGATGACCTCTGCCTCTCCCCCTGCTCTTAAGCAACTTCTCAGGCATCATTTTGCTCCCTCCTGCTCTTTTTCCTAGTTACCTGTATGGTTAACTCTTGTATTTGGACAGTTCTGCTGCTAGTCTATTTGATCAATAGTCCCCCGCATTGTTAGTTTATTGTTCTTAATTTGTTTGCACTTGTATTCATGTTGTATTGCTTGAGTGTTCTGCAGTTAGATTTTGAATTGTATTCTCTCACTACCCTTCCCTGGGTACACCTGACATAAGCCATGGCTCAGTGTACAGCACCTTCCCTGGTCACAGACTTGTGAATAAATACATAAATTCATCTACTGTTATCCTCTTTCAGTTTGCCTTATCCCTTTACACAAAATTTATAAAGTTCATAAGTGATATATAATACTTTTTCAAGACTTGCTTGAGCCTCCCCTGAAACAGGTGCCTCACCATTTGAGAACCTCTGCTCTAGCGGCTGCCAGTTTGCTTACTTCATACTGCTGCTATCCTTGTGCACTACTGTGCTTTGGAAGAAGCCCTTTTTCTTTGTTTTACTTCATACACCCTAGTCGCAGCCAGGCCAAACTGGAGCTGCGAGTTAGAGATACCAACAGGAGCCAAATATAGGAAAGTCTATCCTTTTGATGCCAGCAGTAGAGTCTGAAGATCACATCGTTTTAAGTCGGAAACTGTTTGATGGCACAGTGCAATCTCTTTGGCAGCCTCCAAACACCAAGCACTAGGATTCTTTCTCTCCTGAGGTACATCGACAAGGGCCATTTTCCCCATTCAAGCATGGTGTTCGCCAAACCCAATATGGCACCCTTACAAATTTTCCTCAGATTGGTCTGCTACATTCTTGGCTCCTTGGGGTTGGTTGTTCTCTTTGCGCCAGATTAAATTTTAGCCCATTCTGCCAAAACACTTACCAATTCTCATTACTGCCAGCTCAATGAACTTGTAGGAAGATATTCAGGCTGTCCCATGGTTTCACAGCCATAAGCAGGCACAGTTCTAACTTCGGTGGGAGGTTAGGAAGCCTTTGCCTCAGCAGCTTCAACTTGGCCCACAGCACACAGGCCTTCCTTTGTCTCTGTGAAGTGCATGGGGTACATACCAGTAAAACTTTGCTGCCTGATGAGCGAGACACAGTGGAGCTTTGTTGACAATGTCTGTGACCCACCAGGACACTCCAATTTGCTCTTACCACAACACTGTGGGCTACAGCTCCTTAGGTTTCCCTTCCTCCAGGTAAACCTTCCAAGCTCTTGCCTCGAGTGTAGGGGCAAGAAAAGCGTTGTCTCTGGTTAAGAATGCCTCCTGGAGACTTCATTCAGGAGGGGCCCCGACTGTGCTTCATCAGTAACCCTCCCCTACCCCACCAAAGTCTCATATCCCTGAGGGCCGACTATCCCAACTGAGTTCGACTTTTTCCAGGCCCAAGGATGAGGATAATATCTGATGGAGTAGCTCAGGGCCTTAGCCTAGGAAATGCAGAAATATGGGTACAATCCAGCTGCTCCTCAAGGACATTGTGGATTCTTTCTCTCCCTTAAGCCGGTTTTTACATCCACTTCAGGATCCCGGATAGCCTCAAAGATCATTTCCACTCTAAAAACAGTGTGGTGACCTAATTTTTTTTTTTTTTTTTTTTTAAGTGCTAAACCTCCAGCTTGAGACCAGAACACTACAACTCCAATCATCAAACCCAGGACAGTCTGTATCCCAGAGAGTCCAGGTGAGGTTCAAGTCCCTGATGTGATTTCCTTTTTGGAGGGTAGTGGGGGGTGGCTAATGGTAAGGACTGCTTTAATGTGTTTAACAGGCAAGCCCTTTTAAAAGGAGAAAGAACAGTTACGTAACAATTTAATGCAACAGTAGATCTTCAACGTAGCAGTAGATCTTCGAGAACATTTTCTCCATTAGGCCACACCTTTGGAACTGTAAGCCATCAGCGTCAGGACCAAACAGAACGTTTTGCTAGCTGGGGGCCACCCACAGTGATGTGCATTACTGACGCATACATAACATGGGCAGCACCATCACTCAGTTCACTGCATGAGATTAGCCTCGCAGGGCCTCTAATCATGAGGAACCAGGAAATTAGACCAGTACCAGGCAAACAAGGAGAGACATGGGACTGGAAATACGATGCACAGACTATGGCTTTAGGCACAATATGTGATACAACCGTCAGGATACCGAAAGGGGAAGGAAGGTATTGCATGGCCTAATGGAGAAGACTCTCTCGAAGATCTACTTTTATGGTAAGTTCATACGTAACTCTTCCATCTTTAAATTGAAGGTGGACAAAGCAATGGGACCTGAGGGGGATTCACCCAAGAATTCTAAAAGAACTAAGGGTAGAACTAGTGACACCGCTGACTACTTTTTTTTAACAAATCATGGGAGGATGGGGTGGTACCCGAGGACTGGAGGAGGGCAGATGTGATTCCTCTTCACAAAAGTGGGAGCAGGACAGAGGCAGGAAACTACAGACCAGTTAGTTTGACCTCAGTGGTAGGGAAAATGATGGAATCACTTCTGAAGGAAAGAACTGTTGAGTACCTAGAGGCCAGTGGGGCATGGATTCATGACGGGAAGGTCGTGTCAGACGAATCTAATAGATTTCTTTGACTGGGTGACCAAAGTAGTAGACCGGGGAGGGGCTGTGGACATGGCCTACCTAGATTTTTGCAAGGCATTTGATACAGTTCCACACAAAAGATTAATACACAAGATAGCCAGCCTTGGAGTGGGTCCCAAGGTGGTAGCCTGGATAAAAAATTGGCTAGACAACAGGACGCAAAGGGTAGTAGTAAATGGAGTACACAGTGAAGAAAGGAGGGTTACTAGCGGGTACCTCAGGGTTCAGTACTGGGACCGGTCCTTTTTAATGTCTTTATAAGTGACATTGCAGAGGAACTGGAAGGAAAAGTATGTCTCTTTGCAGATGATACAAAGATCTGCAACAGGGTTGATACACAAGATGGAGTGGAAAGGATGAGAAGGGACTTGGCAAGGTTGGAGGAATGGTCAAATGTATGGCAGCTCAGATTCAATGCAAAGTGCAAGGTAATGCACATGGGAAACAAAAACCCAGTGGAAGCGTACACAATGTGGGGTGAGATACTGACAACAGTAAAAATAGAAAGGGATCTGGGGGTAATTATATCAGATGACCTAAAGGTGGGCAAGCAATGTGAGAAGGCAGTAAGGAAGGCTGGGGGGATACTGGGATGCATAGGAAGAGGCATCAATAGTAGAAAACAGGAAGTTGTTATCCCTCTGTACAGACAGTTGGTGAGACCCCATCTGGAGTACTGTGTGCAGTTCTGGAGACCCCATCTCCAAGAAAGACGTAGACAGAGTGAGGCTGTCCAGAAGAGGGCAATCAAAATGGTGCAGGGTCTGCACCAGAAGACATACGAAGAAAGACTAAAGGAGCTTAATATGTATACTCTTGAGGAAAGAAGGGAGAGAGGGGACATAATAGAATCATTCAAGTACCTCAAGGGAATTAAAGTCCAAGAGGGTAGCATCTTCCAGAAAAAGAGATGTGCAAGAACAAGGGGGCACAATTTGAAGATAGAGGGGGGACAGCTCAGGGGTAATGTGAGGAAGTATTTTTTCACTGAGAGGGTTGTGGATGCATGGAACAGCCTCCCTGAGGAGGTCGTGGAGTCAAGAACAGTGGGGGACTTCAAGAATGCATGGGACAGGCATAAGGCAGTCCTAGTGGCGGGTAAGAGGAAGTAATCTGTTGGTTAACTAGGATCTGCAGCTTATCTGTTAGGTAGGAAAATGGGTAGACTAGGTGGGTCAAGCAGTCCTTATCTGCCGTCAAATTCTATGTTTCTCCTCCATTAGGCCACACCTTTGGAACAACTCACAGGCAGTACAACGTAAACTGGGAAGATGGCACAGCCTTGCAGTACAGCAAGCTGAAAACCAGCACACCTGCAAGAGAAAATGTCTAGACTAATGTTTAGTGAAAGTGTGGACAGTGTTCCATGTTGCTGCAGCACATACGTCAGCAGCAGGGACATTTCTGAAACAAGCAACTGAAGTGGCCATACCCTTTGAGGAGTGACCACAGACAGCAACTGGAAGCTCCTTACTATTCTTTCTGTAACAAAATGTAATACAATTTGCCAACCATTTGGAAAAACATTGTTTAGACACAGGAACACCCTCTTTGCCAAGGGTGAATGAATCAAAAAGCTGAGAACAGCCGGCGCATTGGTGCAACAGTTGGATTTCCGCTTGAGACACTGGCGACCTAGGTTCGGGTCGCTCGAGGGCCAGTCAGGGGAGAAGGCTCAAGCGTCAGATGACTGCTCACCTTCTCCAGGGGGGAAGGTGGGGATATGGTCTGGCATCTACTGACCCCGGTGGAGACCGGAGGTATAGCAGTGCGCCAACCAATTAACTGGGGGGCGTGGCCGACGTCAGCGTATGCCTACACGTCATGGCACGCTGCGCTCCCGGGGAGAAAACTGGAAAAATTTATCTTACGCTCGACCGGATGACTGCCATCTGGTCCCTCCGCCACTATGAGTGCCCTGGTCGGGCCCCCAGAAAGACTACCTCAGCAGCACCCAAGGAGCAAAAAGTAGTTGCGCTGGCTGGCTCCTAACAGTGCCTTTCTCCTCAGAGTGGGAGAACCCATCCGGTGAAAAGGGTTACACCGGGTTACCCCAAGGTTGGCTGCCATCTAAGGTGGTGGTGAATGGTGGCAATAGGTGGGGGTACAAGCGAGTGTTTGGAGGAAACAAGACTATTGATGGCCCGAAGGAGAGGCCAACGGGGGAGATACGGGTGAAGGAGGAAAAATAGATAATACAAAAAGCTGAGTAGACAGTCTGCAGTCTCTGGTGTGAGTAACAAATAGTATCTCAGTGTTCTACGTACATCAAAAGTATGGAGCAGTGCCTCACCCTGACTGGTACCTTCAGGATAACAAACAGGAAGGTGTATCATTTGGTTCAGCGTAAATTCTGATACCTTCGACAGAAACTTAGCATTCGTACACAGAGACTCTTTGTGAAAAGTCAAAATAAGGAGGCACACATATTAAGGCCTGAAGCTCGGAAATCCTCCAATCAGAAGTCATAGCAACTAAAGAACAATATACACTTTAACAGACTTTAGAACAGAGCTGAAGGAGAAATCTCCGGAGTGACTGTTCAGTGAGGTGGAGTAAAGAATCTGACGGTTGGGTTTCAAAGGGCTGCAGACAGAGACCTCAGCCGAACTAGAGATCAATGTTCTATGCAGTGCATAGAAAATTAACCCTATACTCTCCAGGGCAGTTTAAAGTCTGGAGCTAACTGCAGATTGTCAGAATACAGCAAGACTTCATGTCTGAAATAGCAGTTGCGTAAGAACTTACCGCAACAGTAGATCTTCTGAGAGAGGTTCCTGCAGTAGGTTTTCTCAAGTAGGACTGCACCCCCTGGCGTCAGGACCACACAGCAAAACTGTACCTAGCAATCATCAGCGGGAACCGCCCCCGGCGTCAGGTGATGGACGTCAGCGTGACCATAAACAGAGGTGGTCCCCCGCCCGTCCTCCAGTTCTTCTGCCGGAGATCTCCAAAGAGGAAGCAGAAAAAAGGAGTGGAAACTCCTGGGACCCTGTGCCCTGGATGAAACAAAGTCCTGGGAAGGGAATAAAGGGGGGGGGGGGAACAGGAGCTGGGGGAAGGTGGATGGAAAAATATAGGTTGCTCACCTGTAACCGTAGTTCTAGGAGTGGTATAGGTTGTTCATCCACACTTCTTGGCATGTCCCTTTCCCCTTTAATTCTTGCCCAAAGGACTTAAAGCTGGCTCCTCCCACCCACCCAGGTGGTACAACCCTCATCTCCACCTCACGATGCCAGATCTTAGCCTGCTGGAAGCCAGGTTTGTGTGCCGCAGCCGGGGGAGGTCAGATGGGTCAGTGTGGATGATAACATACACCACTCCTAGAACTACTGTTACAGGTGACTAACCCATGTTTCTAGGGACGTGGATATGTTGTTCATCCACACTTCTTGGCAGACTCCTAGCAGTTCTCCGGAATGAGGGAGGTAAGGCGCACACCCCCTACTTTGGGAACAGAGACTGGAGAACTAAGGCCCCAAAACCAGCATCAGGGCATGACTCAAGGTCGATGTGGTAGTGGGGGATTAAGGTGTTTGCTGTCTTCCGGGTAGCAGTCCAGCAGATTTCCTGGATAGGGATGTCCCTGGAAGCAGCCACCTACGCAGCAGTATGGTGGGTGGAATGAGCCCTTAGCCCTATGGGAGGCTCCCTACCCCCCGACCTATAGCACAGATCAATGTAAGAATCCATCTGCCAATCATCTGTTTTGCTGCAGGTCTGCCAGGTGCAGCTTCAGCGTATGTGATAAGAGCTGGCGAACCGCCCCCCGAATTTCCACTGTTCTCTCCTTGTAATAGGAGAGAGCTCATCTCAGGTCCAGAGTATGGAGCCTGTACTCTGCATCCAAGGTGTAGTTCGAGTCGAACACAGGCACAGTCATCACCTGGTTGAGATGGAACTCTGACACCACCTTAAGGAGGAATTTCGGTGGGGCCACAGGACAACTAAGGTAAGGAGACTCCACTGAAAACACCTGGAGCTTCCAAGTCCTTCTGGTTGACATGATAGCCACCAGGAAGGCGGTCTTCCACAAGTTTGATAGCTCCCATTTGTGCACTGTTTCGAATGGCTTGACCATGTGTTTTGCCAAAACCAGCAGTAAATCCCACAGAGGTGGAGGATCATGCACCGAAGGGGATATGTAATCTAGGCCCTTGAAGCAGCGCCAGACCATCTTCTCCTGTGCCACCGTCTGCTGACTGGCCCATGCCTGGTAAGCAGAGATGGCTGCCAGGTGCACCTTAAGGGTCGTAGACTGAAGGCCCTCTTTGGACAGAAACCAAAGGTAGTCTAAAATGCTAGCCACAGGACAGGACAGAGTCTCCAGGCCCTTGCTCTGAAACCAAATGGAAAACCTTTTCCACTTGAAGGCGTAGCACTTTCTGGTAGACTCCTTCCTGGATGCTTGTGAGTACATCCTCAGAGAGACCCAAAGCCTGGAACTCTAGCCGCTCAGGTACCAGGCTGTCAGGTGCAGGGACTGAAGGTCCAGATGGAATACCCTCCCCTGATTTACTGATATCAGGTCCAGGCATGCTGGAAGACGCCTCAGGAGCCTGTTGCTGAGGCTGAGGAGATCTGGATAACAGAACTGGCAGGGCCAATCTGGGGCTACCAGGATCACCTGCGCCTTGTCCCTCCTCATCTTGAGGAGCACCTTGTGGATCAAGGGAATTGAAGGGAAGGTGCAGAACAGGCCTGGGGTCCACGGCCTCGAGAAGGCATCCCCCTGCAGTGAAACCCACTGAGGCGGGTGGGCATGAAACAGCCTCAGCTTGATGTTTTCCCTGGAGGCAAACAGGTCCACCATCAGTTTGCCCCAGTAGGAGAACAGACCGAGCTACTTCTGGATGGAGAGACCACTCGTGGGATGTCTTGCCTATGCGGCTGAGAGCATCCGCCAGTTGATTTGAGGCTCTTGCCACATGGATGGCTAGGAGATCTGCCTTTAGTAAGCTCACGAGTGTCCAGATGCGTAGCGTTTCCCTGCACAACAGCCAGGAGTGCATGCCGCCGTGTCTGTTGAGGTAGTACATGGTCATGGTATTGTCAGTCTGGACTTAAACCACTTGACCCCGAAGCTGCTGAGCAAATACTAACAGCACCAGTCTGACCACTCTAAGCTCCAACAGGTTGATATGATATCAGGATTCCTCAGGGGTCCATAACCTGTGGGCCCTGTTCCCCATGTGGGCTCCCTAGCCCATGAAAGAGGCATTAGTCATGAGGATGACTGTCTGCTCGGGGCGGACAAATGGGATCCCTTCTTACAGATGGTCTAGGACGATCCACCACTGGAGAGCGTCCCACATTCTTCTGGGTAACAGTGATCAGCTGGTTGAAGTGACCATGGCGCCGAGTCCACTGAGCAGCCAGCTCCCACCGAAGGTGGCACATATGCCATTGGGCCCATCGGACCACAGTGGTGCAGGCCACCATGTACCCCAGAAGGCATAGAAAGTCCCGGCAGGGGAGCAAGTGCCCAACCAGAAATGATTGGGCAAAGGAGGAGAGAACCTCCACCTTGTCCACAGGGAGCCGGGCTCTGGCTCGGCAGGAGTCTAGCTCTGCCCCAATGAAGCATATCACCTGCAAAGGCACGAACTCAGACGTTAGCCTCAGTGATCAGGAGGCCAAGCTGAGTGCAGGTCTGGAGGGTCAGATCCCTTGACCTCTCCACCTCTTTCTGGGTGGAACCCGCTAATAGCCAATCAATCATCAAGGTAAGGGTAGACTCTGACCCCTCAATGCCTGAGGTGGGCTGCCACCACTGTAATGCATTTGATGAAGACCCATGGGGCCAATGACAGGCCGAATGGCATGGCTCGGAACTCATACTGAGTTCCTTCTGCTCTGATACGGAGAAACCACTGGCGAGATGGATGGATTGGACATGAAAACGCGTCCTGGAGATCCAGTGACCAGAACCACATGTTCTGTTCCAGGGATGGTATGATCTGGGACACAGCTACCATCCTAAAGGTGCGTGGCCTGAGAAACTGGTTCAGGTTGTGCAGATCTAGAATGGGGCGCCAGCCCCCGCATCTGCTTCGGGACCCAGAAGTTCCTGGAAATGAACCCTAGGTTGACTGGAGGATCTGTCACTCGGGCCATTACCTCCTTGAGGAGGAGTTGGGCTATGTCATCTCTCAGAGCCGACATAGTGTGGACTGATATCCTTTCCTCCCGTGGGGCGCGGGTTCGGCTGGGAGTTTACTGCTCGAACTCTAGAGGCAGGCTCTGGCCAACCACTTCTAAGATCCACCTGTCCATGGTAACAGCAGACCAGGTGGAAATAAAGTGTCAGAGCCAGCCCCCACGGGGAGGACTCAGAGCTGGCGTGATGGGAATAGGGGTGGCTGCTCCTATCCCATCACTGGGCAGGCTTGGAGGAAGAGGGTCCAGATTGGAAGTCGTCTGAACTGCGACCTCCTCTGCTGGCCACTGGAGGCCTGGACTTGGGCCGGGGGCACCAAGCCTGTGCCTGCTGTTGCTGCTCACCCTGGAAGGAGGACTGCCTGGCCGAAGAAGCATGGTGCCGAAATGGCTTCTTCTGCTGTTTCTTGGTGCCAGGAGTGTCTTCCTGAGCAGAAGTAGCAGAGTCCAAGGTGACTTCAGACTGCTTGATTCACTCAACGCAACCATCCACACCTGGGCGGAAGACATCAGTGCCCCAGACGGGAACATCAGTGAGTTTGTGCTGGGTATCTACAGTGAAGGTGGAAAGTCTCAGCCAAGCCCTGCGGCACATGGCAACCACGGCTGCCACCGTATGGGCGCATGAGTCCCAGAGGTCCAGGGCCGTCTGAAGTTGCTGCTTGGCAACGGTCAGCCCTGATCCCGGACCCACTTGACCATAGTCTGAAGATTCACGAGGAGGTGCAGGAGAACCTCATCCAAGGAGCCCAGCAGGGCATAAGAGAAGTGCTCCATGATGACGGCTGAGCTTGCCTGACAAAAGCCTTGGAGGCGGCATAAACCTTCCTGGAAGAGTGGCCTAATTTTTTGGACTCTGTCTGGATGTCTATCAGTATCGGCAGAACTGCCTGTGGGCCTGAACACGGAAGCAGTCCGTCACCAACCCCTCCGCCGAGGAGTGTTCTGTGAACCCCAAGAGGGACCCAATGGGCACCGCATACTTTCGGGCCATCCAGGCAGACGGTGCTGGCAGGAGGCAGGGTGCTGCCAAAGCTGGACCAATAATGGCCTCGGCCACTGGGAAGGATTCCGTAGGAGTATCCCCTCTCTTAAGAATGTCTGTAAGAGGGTACTCCGCCCGTTTCTGGACAGGCTCCAAGGGCATCACCATGGATTCAGAGATGAGGTGGAGAATCCACAAAAAGATGAAGGACCTTCCTCCATCAACAGACTGCCCACTGGCTCATCGTCAAGCGG
Source organism: Neoceratodus forsteri (assembly GCA_016271365.2). Taxonomy (NCBI): domain Eukaryota; kingdom Metazoa; phylum Chordata; order Ceratodontiformes; family Ceratodontidae; genus Neoceratodus; species Neoceratodus forsteri. Next base: position 431,370,200 of record CM028131.1, read on the forward strand.
ACAAGACGATAGGACAGTCTTGTCAGAATCCGAAGTATCTGGATAAATCAGCTAGCCACAAAGGTCCCCTTCCACGAGCCTGGGACAGTCAGGCATGAGGGTGACCAAAGTTATGCAGGGAAGACCGTGGAGCAGTCTGAGCTTCCTTCGAAGAAGCCCCTCCCGTGGGTTGTTTAGGCGGCGGCTCCACCACCATCGGTGGAGAGGTCGATTTTGGCTGAACCAGAGCAGGTTCTACCGGCTCCGTGGGTAGAGGAACCGAGATGATCAGTTTCAATGGAGCCCGCTTCAGCCTACAAGGCGAAAGCCAAGTAAAGGCCAGTGTTGAAACCGAAGCAGATTTCTGGCCGGACAAGATCAGCTGTTGCCACGAGATCTTTGTAGCGTCGACGAAGCTTCCGTCGAAGCCTCTCCTCATCCGAGGACGAAGATGAATGTCGGCGGCACCTTTTCTTCGAGCGCTTATGCACCTTCCTTGGCCTATCAGTCAAGGGGGTCTGAGACCTCTACCTAGAGCGGGCTGGTCAACCAGGCCACTTGGGAGACACCAGAAGACCAGTGATTTTCCCAGATCAGGACAGTTTCCTCAATAGGATTACCAGCGGACTGGGTCTCCTAATCGGGAAGAGGCAGGACTGGAGTCCTGGTAAGGGAGTTGTCGGCCTCGTCGGGCGACAGATAGGGTCGAGAGTGATCTCCACCATGTCAATCAAGACTTCGACTGGCTGACCAGTCAGCAAAGCTATGAAGCCAGCGGCCAAAGTAGCCACCTCGACCGAAGGAGGCACTGGAGATCCCTGGGACCAAGATCACTCTTGATCCTAAGAATGTCTTCACCAAGACGAGGAATCTCTTGGTTCCTTGTCCTTTTTATGGGACTGGGAGGCATGCGGGCCTGAAGGTCCCTCGCCCTTAGAGGAGAGAGAGACCGGCACATAATAATAAATTTTATTTGATATAGCGCTTTTCACACATCAAGGCGCTGCACAATCAGATAAAACAAAATACTGATAAAAATCAAGGGAATTCAGGGTATGCTGAAAAGAGCTAGAGAAGGTGGAGCTCAGGTTGGGTGGAACAATCGGCAGAAAGGAGAGCTCCGCAGCCCATGCTGCCTGTTCCTCGAAGGTCTGCATTTGCTCTAACTGCTCGGCAGACCCCGCAGCCACAGAGAGCGCCCACTGGGCCTTCTTCAATTTCACTGGTGGATTCGGTTTTTCGGACCTGCCCAGTTTGAGATGTGCAAGACTGTCGTCGAGGACGTTCCGGTGAAAAGTGAGACAAATATCGCAGGCCTAACTGTCATGGCCGACACCCAAACAGTAGACGCACGAGGTATGCAGGTCTGTGTGCGACATTTTCTGCCCGCACGGGCACTGGCGGAAACTGGGGAAAGATTCATCTTCCATGATAGAGAAGCAACAATTGCAATCACTAGCTCGGACAAGCTTAATCTTCAAAGAATCCAAAGGAAACAAAGCCAGGGCCTACAGAATGCAGGAGCGGTGAGGAGGCAACCTGCATCTTCCAGTGGAAAGGAAGATCTGGCATCATGCAGCGGAGCAGAGGGTTATACCACCCCGTTGGTTGGGAGGAGCCAGCTTTAAGACCTTCTGGCAAGAATTAAAGGGGGAAAGAACATGGCAAGACGTGTGGATGAACAACATATCCACATCCCTAGAATCTAGACCTACTGCAGGAAGAAAAAATTACTTACCATAGTAATCTTGTTTCTTCCAGGGGAATCTTACTGTATTCTGACTTATGTGGTATTGTCCTTCCTTTGTACTGCCCTGGAGACGAAATGGTTAACCGAACCTATGCCAATGATGGAACATTAGGCTCGAGCTCGGTTTTCAAACAACTGTCCCTGGTAAACATTCTGTAATCATCGGATTCTTACGGAGCAGAAGCTACTAATAAGCTATCTAAGCTAGTATCAATAATAATAAACAACAACAACAACAACAACATCATCATCATCAACATCTACCACCACCACCACACCAAGTGCCAAAGTGGTCTGGAAAAGACTCACGTCACATGCCCAAAAAAAAAAAAACACAACAACACAGAACAAGCCCAGGAGTGACCAACAGACAGCTGTGCTGCAGTGCCCCTAGGTTCAAGCAGGGGAGGAGGGCAGAACTCAGAATACAGTAAGATTCCCCTGGAAGAAACAAGATTACTATGGTAAGTAATTTTTTCTTCAAACCACAGGAAATCTTACTGTGTTCTGACTTATGCAGACTACCCAAGCAGTGCCCTTGGAGGAGGGTAGAGAACCTATTTGGGGAAACAGGCTTTGTAACACTACTGTGTCAAACCTGGCATCACTCCTGGCCTGGATATCCAGGCTGTAGTGTTTAGTGAAGGTGTGAACAGTTTTCCAGGTAGCAGCTTTGCAGATTTCCACCAGAGGAATATCTCTTGTAGCTGCACACCTTGTAGAGTGGGCTCTGAGGCCTAGAGGAGGCTCTTTGCCCACCTCACTGTAACAGAACTGCATACAGGCAACAATCCAGAGGGCAATGGTTATTTTTGAGGCAGGTTTGCCCTTCCCCACCTCTCCATATGTCAGGAAAAGCTGTCTCTGATCCTGCCTGTGCCCTTTTGTGTGGTCCAAGTAGTAGCTCATCGCTCCCTTGACATCAAGGCTATGCAACCTCCCCTCTCCAGAGGTGGAATGTTCGGTAAAGAAAACTGGCTAGGTCATAGACTGGTTTAAATGGAAGTCAGATACCACCTTAGGAAGGAACTTCCTGTTGGTTCTCAAAACCACCTTGTCCCTGTGTACGGCTATATAGCCTGGCTCTGTGGACAAGGCCTGTAGCTCACTGATCCTTCTGGCTGAAGTGATGGCTATTAGAAATACAGTTTTCCATATCACATATTTGAGCTCAGCTGATGCCAGGGGTTCAAATGGTGGCTGCATCAACTGGACAATGCATATGTTTATCCCACACAGGAGTGGGTTCCCTATGAGGGGGATGCAAATGCAATAACCCTTTGAAGAATTTCCTGAATACCTGGTTAGCAGCCAGGGATGTGCCCTTTCCAGCAGAGAGGTAAGCTGAAACAGCTGCCAGGTGCACTTTCAGCATAAAAGGCCAAAGGCCCAAGGAGTGAAGATGTGCCAAATATTCGAGGACTACTGACAGATCGGCCTGCAGGGGGGCTCTTTGTCTCTGCCCACACCAGATAGAGAATCTCTTCCACTTAAAAGAGTAAGTTTTTCTGGTAGCAGGTTTCCTGGAAACCCTCAAAACCTACAAACACCCTTTCTGAGATGTGTAGGTTGGTGTATTCTAGGTCCTCAAGAGCCAAGCCTTGAGTCTGACGAACTGCAAGTTGGGACACAGGACCCTGCCCTGGGAGGATGACAGCAGGTTGTGTCTCCCGGGTAAAGAAATTGGTTTTGAGATTGCAAAGCTCAACAGCATCGAGTACCAATGCTGCCTGGCCCAGCCTGGAGCAATGAGAATCAGAGTTGCTGACTGGATCCTGAGCTTGTTCAGTACTCTGAATATCAAGGAAAATGGAGGGAAGGCATACAGAAAACTTACCCGCAGGTCCAACAGCAATGCATCCACTGGCACTGTGCCCACAGCTGAAGGCCTGCAACACAACAGGAGGAGATGAATGTCTGGGGCTGCGAAGAGGTCCACCTCTGGAGTGACCCATCTCCTGAATACCACCTGCAGAACCTGTTTGTTTTCTGACCGTTCCTGGTGGTTCTGGTTGATTCTGCTGAGGGCATCTGCCAGGATATTGTCTTTCCCTGGCAAGTGAACTGCAGAAAAGGATATCCCCAGGGTGTAGGCCAAATTCCAAATCCCCATGGCCTCTGTGCAGAGGCATGAGGACCTTGTTCCACCTTGCTTGTTGATGTAATACACTGTTGTTGCATGGTCTGTCCTGACCTGGACTGCCTTGTGTTGCAGAAGGGAGGCAAAGGACTGGATGCCAAGTAAACTGCCCTGAGCTCCAGCAGATTTATGTGAAGCAGGGATTCTTGCTGGGACCAAGTTTCGTGGGCAGTGTGCTCCCCCAGGTGAGCTCCCCATCCTAGGAGGGAGGCATGTGTCAGAATTGCTGCTGGTGGCCTCTGGAGAAAAGGCACGCCTTCTCTGAGGTTGTCCCTTTCCTGACACCACTATAAGGCTAGGAGGAGTTTTCCTGTGACTGGTACTAGCTTTGATAGGGAGTGTAATTTTTGAGACCAGCGAGTCCTGAGATGAAACTGGATGTCCCTCATTTGAAATATGGACCCTGACACTGTTGCTGTGGCAGCTGCCATATGGCCCAGCATCTGAAGGAAATGCCTTGCTGGTTTGGGGGTGTGCAGCTGGAAAAAACTTGCTAGTTGCTGGCCACCCTGCCCTGAGGAAGGAATGCCCTTCCTTCCTTTCAGAGTGTCCAACTCTGCTCCTATGAAGTCTAGGAGCTGTACTGGAGAGAGTACTGACATTTTCCGGTTTACCAGGAAGCCCAGCATGCTTAGTGTATCCAGAGTGATTGTCAGTGCCCTTTCTACCTGCTGCGAGAACTGAACTGACCTACCATCAACTAGTTGTCCAGGTATGCGAAGACTATAATCCCTTGTTTTCGTAGATGTGCCACCACCGCTGCTAAGCACTTGGTGAACACTCTGGGGGCTGAAGACGAGCTGAAGGGCATGACCCTGAAGAAAAAATTACTCACCTTAGTAATTGTGTTTCTTCTAATGGAGTCTTGCTGTATTCTGACATTATGCAGTTAACCCCAGCACTTGAACTACTCCGGAGAGTAAAGAGTTAACGCTATGCCAGAGCATAGAACGTTGAGCTCGAGCTCAGTTCAAACCTCTGTCTGCTGCACTTTGAAGTGTAACCGTCAGATTCTTACAAGCTAATACTAACTACATCTGCTAAGTAGATATTGTAAAATCTACTAGCCACAAGGCAACCAAATATTTTGGGTCCCCAAAAAGACTCAAGTCGAGAACTCCAAAACAAAAACTAGGTAGTGAACAAAACATAACTTAACCCACTCCCCCTCACTATAAAGGGGAGAGTGCCAATTGCACCAGAGGTGCAACACTGCACCTGCCAGCCCACTTCCCAAAAAACAGGTTCTGAGAGGGGAGGCAGGTCAGAATACAGCAAGACTCCATTAGAAGAAACACAATTACTAAAGTAAGTAATTTTTTCTTCAAACATGAAGTCTTGCTGTATTCTGACATTATGCAGACTACCAAGCAGTACCTCGACGGAGGAGGGTACCAAACCTATTCCGGGAATAGGCTCTGCAGTACTGCTGTACAAAACCTAGCATTACTCCTTGCCTGGATATCCAGAGAATAATACTTGGTGAAAGTATGGACTGTTTTCCAGGTGGCTGCTTTGCATATTTCTAATAATGGTATATCTCTGGCAGCAGTCAGCGAAGCAGCTGTACCTCTAGTCGAATGAGCCCTCAGGCCTGAGGGAGGTACTTTGCCTAGCTTTTTATAGCAGAATTGTACAGAAGAGACAATCCACCTGGCAACAGTCCTCTTAGTAGCAAGTTTACCCTTTCCCATTTCACCATAAATGAGAAACAACTGAGGACAGTCAGACCTCAGTGCCATAGTGCGCTCAATGTAGTAACCAAGTGCCCTCTTAATATCCAAACTGTGTAATCTTCTCTCTCCTGAAGAATGATCAGTGAAGAACACAAGAAGAGACATGGACTGGTTCAGATAAAAATCTGAAACCACTTTAGGTAAGAACCTCCAGTTGGTTCTAAGGACCACCTTATCTCTATGGAAAGAGATACAATTAGGCTCCACTGGCAGAGGTAATAGCTACCAGGAACACAGTTTTTCAAGACAAGTACTTAAGTTCTGCTGAGGCCAAAGGCTCAAAGGGTGGTTGCACAAGTTGAGCAATGCAAACATTAAGATCCCGAGCAGGAGTAGGATCCTTAAAAGGAGGACTGGTGTGGATCAATCCTTTAAAGAACTTACAGAAAACAGGATGAGATGCCAGTGAGGAGGCCTTTCCCACTGACAGGAATGCAGAAACAGCTGACAAGTGTACTTTCAGGGTAGCTGGTCTGAGGCCTAAGCCGTTAAGATGAACCATATAATCCAGAACTATAGCCAAATGCAAGCTTGCATATTCTAGCTCTTCAAGAGCCATGCCTTGAGATTGAGAGACCAAAGATTGCAGTACCAAATCCTCCCCTGCCTCATCCCCTTTAAGAATTGGGACCACTTTCCCTATTTTCCAGGTATCTGGAGAGATCCCACTACTCAAACTCCTCTTACACAAATGTCAGTGGGACAGCTAATACATCTGCTCCAATACTAAGAAATGTGGGTTTTACTTCATCAATACCCCTCCCTATTACTTTTAAGGTGCCTTAACTCTTTCTCTACTTCCTTCACAGTTAACTTTTTAAACCTAAAGTGGGTGGGGGTGGGAAGATGACTGTGGCTGTCCAGATGTTTTATCCCTTTTCTGTTTCATGTTCTTTACCAGGTCTGGCAGTGTAATTTCTTCAGTGCCCTGGTTGGTGCTGATAATTTTAAGTCTGGGAGATTTATAAACAGAATTTGATGGCAGATAAGGACCACAAGACCCATCCAGTCTGCCAATTTTGTTTACCTTATGAATGTGCCATAGGCCTTTATTCTGTCAATGGCCTATCTATTCATACTCATCTGTATTACTCCCTTATGCCTATCCCATTCCTGTTTGAAGCCCTGCACTGTATTCATATCCACCACTTCCTGAGGTAGGCCGTTCCATGCATTCACCACCCTTTGTGAAAAAACTTCCTCACATTAACCCTTAAATTGGCCTCCCTCTAATATCATGCTGTGCCCTCTTGTCCTGCTATTTTTCTTATACTGGAACATGTTAGACCCTCATCTTGTTAATGCCCTTAAGATGTTCAAATGTTTCAATCATAGCACCTCTCTCCTTCCTTTGCTCTAGGGTATACATATTTAGCTCCATTAATCTGTCCTCCCATGTTTTCTGGTAGATGGTTTTCTGGCTTCCACCAGGACTTGAGCAACCTGGGAGGAGACTCCATAGCGGGAAGCCAGTATGTTCACAGGTGCCACGCATGAAGGTGGAGAGACTGAAGACTCTGATGCAATAGGGTGCCCTGCTCCCGTGTCAGAAGGTCGTGAGACAATGGCAGGAGTACCGGAGGTTCTAGAGCCAGCTGTTGTAACAGCGGAAACCAAATCTAACGGGGCCATAGAAGGGCAATCATAATCAAGTGTGCTCCTTCCGCCAGAAGTTTCAACAGAACCTTCTGAATGAGAGGAAAGGGAGGAAAAGTGTATAGACACCTCCCTGTCCAATAGAGAGACAGCGAGTCTCGCTAAAAAGCACCACGCCAGGGAATGAGCAAGCAAAAGTTGGGTAGTTTTGCGTTGAATGGGGGAGGCAACTAGATCTACTTCCGGCCGACCCCATCGAAGAAACAGGTCTTTGACTACTTCCTGCTTTAACTCCCACTCGTGAGTCCTGGCCACTAATCAGCTGAGACTATCCGCCAGGACGTTGCGTACGCCTGGGATGTGGACTGCTGTCGGACTGCTGTCAGGAAAAGGCCGTGCTGAATCGCCCAGTACCAAACTCTCATTGCTTCCATGCAGAGAGGGTACGAGAGAGTTCCTCCCTGTTTGTCGATATACCAGACTGTGGACATGTCAGTCTGGATAAGAAATTATCCCGGTAGAAGTAGCGACTGGAACGCCTGGACAGCAAAGAGGACTGCCCTTGTCTCCAGGACGTTGATGTGGAGCAGATGTTCCTGAGTGGACCAGGACTCTTGTGTCTTGTGGTCCCCCAGATGGGCTCCCCAACCCATGTCTGAAGCGTCTGAGGTGAGAATCTGGGTGGGGGTTGGGTAGTGGAAGGGAGCTCCCACTAACAGGTTGGAAAGATCCTGCCACCAGCAGAGATCTTTCTGAAGGCTGTTGGAGATCATGACCCGTTGGTTCATGCTGTCCGTCCTCTGGTCCCATTGGACTCTAAGAGACCACTGGGTGACCCTCATGTGTAATCTGGCCAAGCGTACCACAGAGATTGCCGCTGCCATAAGTCCCAGGAGGCAGAGCACAGCATGTGCTGGGACCTATCGAGCCTATGCTACTAGGATGGCTTGAGAAACTAAGGTCTTGGCTCGATCCAATGGCAGGAAAGCCTTGCTCTGGACTGTGTCTAGTATCGCTCCAAAGAATTGGAGGCACTGAGAAGGTACTAGCTGGGACTTGGGGAAACTGACAGATGCCCAGCTGGACAAACAAGTCCAGAGTGAAAGAGAGAGAGAGAGAGACTCTTTCAGGCTGTCTGGAGAGGGTGCTGAGAGAAGCCTGTCGTCCAGATACGGAAACATGTAAATGCCCTTGCAGCGAAGAAATGCCACTACCACCACCAAGCATTTTGTAAAAATCCGGGGAGCCAAGGATAGGCCAAAGGGTAGTGCTCGGAATTGGAAATGGTTCGCTCGGAAGGAGAAACGAAGGAAGTAGCGGTGGGCCAGGAGGATGGGGATATGAAGGTAAGCATCCTGCATATCTAGGGACCACAGCCATGTGTTTAGTTGGAGCAGGGGAAGAAGACCCTGAAGGGTTAGCATGTGAAACCTCTTGTACTCGACAAAGAGGTAGAGTGTGCCGACATCCAGGATCGGTCTTCGGTCTCCCTTCTTCTTTGGTACTAGGAAGAAGTGGGAGTAAAATCCCCTTCCCAGCTGATCTTGAGGGACAGGTTCTATGGCCACTTTTTGCAGGAGGGCCTGAATCTCCTGGAAGACTATGGGGATCTGATCCCTTGGATAAAAGGACCATCCTGGAGGGTGGGGTGCAGGGATCTCCATGAACTCTACTGAGTGACCTCGTTGAATGAGTTGCAGAACCCATAAATCTGCGGTGACGGCCCTCCATTCCTCCAGGTGGCGGCCGAACCTCCCTCCTACTGGTTCCTCCTTGATGACTGGCAGTAGCAGGAGGAGGGGGAAGGAGTCAGGACGCTGAGAGGAGCTTTGGCACCGGAGGCAGGCTTGGGAAATTCTGCCCGAGGGGTTTGGGCTCCAGATCCAGGGGCGCGTTGTTTGCCCCAACACTTGCCCTGGGTTTTATTCCATCGTCTTTGGCAGTAAAAAGGCTGCTTCTTTTGTCCCATCCTATACATGGAGTGTACGTCCCGCAGTGATCGTCCGCTCTCTTGCAGCCCTGTTATGTCCTTGGCATCGCCGCCAAAAAGGACTGAACCCCTAAAAGGGGCATCCAGGAGGGAAGACTGGACATCCTGTGTCAAACCTGTGATCCTGAGCCAGGAAAGGTGCCAGATGCAGATCCCCATAGCGGCAGCCCTAGCCACCGAATCTACCGAGTCGTACGTGGCTCTAAGAGCATGACGACAAGAAGATCTGCCCAGACGAATTTTGTCCAATAGCTTATTTCTGAGCGTCTCATCCGGTATATCCTGGAGGTCCCTCTCGAGCTCAGAGAGGGAAGCCTTCTGGAAGGCCACCATATGTGACACATAATTAAGAGACCAGATGGCACAGGAAGTAGAGGAATATATTTTCCTGCCAAATTGGTCCAATTGCCTTGAGTCCTTATCGGGAGTAGAGGAGCTCAGGTGCTTGGGTAGTGCCGACCGGTCATGAGCAGTCATAATGACCATGGAGTCTGCTTTAGGATGAGTTGTTAGGTGAGGAATCCCTTCTGGGGGGAAATAGGTACGATCGGCTTTTCTGGATACAGCCGGGATAGAGGAGGGCTGCTGCCAGATGGTAGTGACCAGATCCTGATGAGGTCCCATCCAGGGAGGGATAGGAAGAGGGTCTGTAGTAGCCAGATCTAGATGTTACACCAGCCTCTTGCGCTGGGGATCTATTTCTTTTGAGGGCCAGCCTCCTGCTGTCTGAATAGTCCTCAGAAGGTCACCAAAGGAGGGCTCTTCTGGTGGTGATATGGGAGAATCCTTAGGAGGGACTTCAACTGGAGATAGAGGGTCTGAAGGGTCATAGTCGATGTCAGAGTCTGAAGGGTCGGAGCCACTGGGGATGAACGGGTCCACCCCAGAGGAACCCACCGGCAGGGAACCCGAGGCTCGTCCCAAAGGAACCGGGGGAGGAGGTGCTCTAGGCAGAGGAAGGTCACCCACCGGATGATGTTTCGGCTCAGAGATAAGCTGGATCCAGGCATCCTGCCACCATGCCAGGATCGCTGGGTCCTAGCATCCTGCCACCATGCCAGGATCGCATTCCGATCAGTCGGTGGAGGAGGCTGGAAGTCTGGGTACTGCGGTTGCTGCCATAAAGGGTACTGGTATCCTGTCAATCCAGGAGGGGAACCACAAGTAGAATACACAGGGTATCCAGACATTGGGTAACCTGGCATCGGCAGCACAGGGCCTGGCGTCGGTAATGTGGTGCTGACAGAGGCCCACCCGGTGGCGGAAAATGGGGATCTGGCCCCGGAAAACTGCCAGAAGGTTCTGCAGGGCCTGCCAGGGGTGCCAAAGGGCCACTGGGTGGCGTGGGATCAGGAAAGGCCCCCGATGGTCCCGGAGGAAGCGGCTCCATGTTAGAAGGATCCTGGGCCGGCGACTGATTCCTGTCCGTGGATGCCAAAAGACCAGGTGAAGGGGGTAGCTAGGGTAGAGACCCCAACGGAAGGTCCAAGAACGATCCTGAAGGCAGGGACAAGGCAGGATCGGGTGGCGAATCCCTGGGGTGAAGCACCCGAAGGGATGAAGTGTCTCCTACCAGCATGCTCGTGCCAACGTCAGGGTCCTCACGGGAGCCCGATGGGCGAGACGGAGAGTCCAGGCGGACAACAGAGATCAGTCGCCAGACTTATCGGACCTGACCGGGCTGGTAGTACCCGATGCTGCCACTAGGCTTAATGGTGGTGGCCTGGCGCCCGTCGACAGCGTCTGAGGGCGACTTACCAGTAGTACTGGGTGGAGGAGACGAAATAGAGACCTCGAGAGAGGCTACCCCCCCCCCGGCTGCCCGCTCACTTCAGTAGGAGGGGGAGAAGATGCCCGACCCAAGGAAGTGGACAGGGTACCTGAAGAATAAGTACACAGTTTTTGAGGTGGAAGGCCTTCCACGTGGCAACGGACTCCTCTGCCAGCGCTTCCTCTTAATCTTTCTTTTTTCTAGGGGCCAGTGACAACGACCCTTCCCTTAGCTCCTTTTCCATCGATGCCAGCCATCGGGTAAGAAGGTGGGCCTCGAGGGCCTGGTTAAAGCCCTGACAGATGGCACACTCGGCAGAGTTGTGCTTGGGGCCTAGACACAGAAGGCAGCAGGAATGGTCGTCCCCGTGCGAGACTTGAGCGGCTCACTTGAAGCACTTCTTTTTTGGACGAGCTAACATACAATCTGTCGGTAAAATGGAAGATGAAACAGACTTTTGAAGAGAAAACTTCAAATAAATGCAGGTGTTTGATCGCTGTTCTTACATGAGAGCCGAACGAACCGAGGCAAAGGCGGTAAAGAACTGGAGGGCGGGCACGGAACCACCCCCTTTTATAGTCGGCCTGACATTGCATCACCAGACATCTGGGGCTGTCCCCACTGATGACTGCTGGCTACAAGTTTGCTGTTGTTACCCGGCGACAGGGGGCGCAGTCCTATATGTGAAGACCTACTGTAGAACCCTCTCAAAGTAAGATTTTCTTGTATACTATGTAGGTTTAGGTCCCTCACCTCTAACAGAGGCCACAGATCCCGTGTCCATTTGGGGACCAGAAGTATCTGGGGTAAAATCCTTTGCCTTTTTGGCATGAAGGCACATGTTCTATGGGACATTTGGTCAGTAAGGTCTGTACTTCTCTGAACAGGAACAGATGTCCCAGGGGATAACCTGAAAGAGATGCAGGATGCTCTGGAGGTGTGTCTAGCAACTCTAAAGCATGTCCCTTTGCATTCATCTCCAGGACCCATTTGTCTGAATAATCTTCCTCCACTGTGTTAAATGAAGGAAAAAGTGACCCACAACCACCACCTCCTGTCCCTGAAGTAAAGTGGTTTAGGGGAATCCGGCACAGGCCATGCTCAGCCGGAGGGCCCGGTGCCACAGGCTTTGGAGGCTTCAGAATGTGTTCCTGGGGGAGACAGAGGTGGCAATGCTCCACCACCCTTCCCTCGGCCCCAGTGACTGTAGGCTTGGCAGCCATCTTTGGCAGCAGACTTGGCAAAAGGACCATCTACCTCTCCCTCTACCATGTGTAAGGTACAGGACTTCACAGATCTCAACATCATTCTGAAGGTCTGGAGACCTTTCAAAACCTCTTCTACATGGGTAACCAAACAGTTTTGTGCCACTAAAGACAGCATTCAAGACTGACTGCTGCACATCAGTTGCAAACCCTGCCACTCTCTGCCAAGGAGTACCTTCTCATGCAAATCCCAGTGGCAGCTGCCCTGGCAGAATCAGAGACGTCACATGCTGACTAAAGCAGATATTTACCTACTTCAACATGTAACCCCTAGATGGCGTTATCCCAAGGGCTACTCCCCCTGCCTGCATGACTAGGTGCAGGTTAAGGGGCCTGGGCATTGTTTTGATAGCCCAAACACTAGTGCAAACTGACCAGGCTAGTGCAGCTAACTCTCTACTTGCCTGTCTTGACTAGTGCAGATTTTCACGGCTGCTAATGAAGTTAAAAAAGTCTCTACTTTCGCATTCTCCAGTCCTCATGCTAATCTCTCTCAGTGTTCCAGATGGCCATGTGTGATTAACAGCTCATTAAGAGATGCAATTATCTGACAGTTCAAGAGAGGGATCCCACAAAAGACTCAATGTGAGTCATTATCACGCCACTGTTAAGACTTTCAGCTAGTGTCCAGGGTGTGACCAAGGGTAGAGTGCTATTAAGTCACTAGGTTCCAGTTTTCTGAATGTGTCCATGTCTAACAATTTGTCCAATATTATTAAGGCCAGTGCCCCTCATTTCTCTACATTTTGAGTGTTTGTATCCAACATTTCAGTGACAAAATGCAAAGCAGTATATATAGGATCGGTCCTGCAGGTGGTGGGTTTTATCCTAGCCTCATCATAACTTCCCTCTCCCCTTCAAATCTCTTAACTCTGTTCTTTCCCTGGACACCACTGCAGACCAGACTCTGAAGTGACCATCCACAATCCATAGCTGCCATTACTTTCAAGTGTAGGGGGTCCCCAGCTCTTCTAAATGGACCATGCCAGCCATCACCATCCATACAGTTCCACCCTTATCCCACTCAGCATGTCCTTTCAGCCTAAAAACAAAGCTTTGGATCATGTACTGTATGGTACAAAAATAAACCTCAATAAAATACATAATTTGAAACAGGCATTCCTGGGGTGCACAGATCATCCTATACAGAAGTAGAAATAGTATAATGATATGCCTGTGTACCATTTCCCCATGGCTGATGAAAGGACAATGTTAAAGAAAAATCTGTTATTGTTGGGGCAAAGCATATTAAAATCAATGCTTTTACAAATAAAAATCTTTTACAAATAAAAATGTCAGTTTTCTATTTCCCAAGCCACTTAGGTTTGTCTAGTCCCCACCCCAAATAAATCTCAGATGTGCTCCTGACTCACTTGAGACTGTACAAACACTTTAAAAAGTGCAGGTCTCCAGCCGACTATAGGGTGGGGACCGAGAGTGTCTTTCTCTGCCTTACTCTGTTCATTGCCCTGTGGGTGGTGGTGACAGTGTGGTGAGGTGCATGATGAAGTCAGCTATTGTGCGCGCAGAGCTAGGACTGCTCAACTGAACATTTACTGTTATGATATCCTCCCTCTGTTTGATGTGAGAGGCAGAAAGAGAGGAGGCTATGGTACAAAACAATGGGTGGGCTCGCTGTCCGATGGCATTGCAGTCTTTTTTCTGCTGGGGAGCTGGAAGCAATGTGAGAGCAGGATAAATGTATAGTAATCAGAGTATTTCTTGGCTTTGCTTGCATTGTTTCCTGTATAAGTGATCAAAATTTACCATTATAATTAAGGGCTAGTGCAACCATCTGCGGGCTAGTGTAATTCTGAATCAACTTGCCCTGCTGGCTAGTGCAAAAAAAGGTTAAGGCTGACCCATGGACCTGGGTACTGAAAACGGGTGCCTCCACCCAGAAGACAGGGTTATTGGTAGCGTAGCTGACCTGGGTACAGCCCTCTGGGGCACTGTAACCCTCTCTTTCCCTTCTAGTGGCCTAAGCAATGAAGAGACACAGTTATAATAACCCCTAACCAGCATACATCTCCCCACTCTGTTTGCACTTACCAACAGGGCTGATTCCACCAGTTCGACCCTGGAAGCCCATCTCTTCAAGTTGTGTAACAGGGTGTGCTTTGAAACAACTGAGAAGCTGCATGGGATATACTATATTGGACTAGAAATCTGCAACAACTCTCTCTTACTTACATCTGAGGGAAGTTTTCCTTACTTTACAGTCTTACATTGGTATTGCTTTGTGTTTAATTATTTTCGTTTTTAAATCAGGAAGTGGGGTTTTCAAAACTGCTCATCTTGTGAGCAACTTCAGAAGGGATGAAATAACTGCATATTTGATTTTCCTTTGTGGGTAACTGGACTGTCTACATCAAATTACTTTTAAATAGTTGACAAATCAGTTACTGGAGGTTAGCTGAATTACTATACAGGGCAGTACTCACCAGGGTGGTGGAGCAGTGGTGTATTTGATTGTTTCTAACAGTCACCAGTGGTTGCGGACTACACACCCACCCTTCCCCAAACGCCCCCTAGGCGTGACGCTTCCTTTATAGCCAAGGTTCTGACATCACTTTCTCAACAGGTCTTGGGTTAAAACTGTCATATTCTTAATAACCCAGCACAGTGCATAAAGGGTAAGTACACACCACAAAAAGAAAGAAAATTATATATGTGCATATATATTAATATATTACATATTGTATATTATAAGGGAGAGGGACATGTGGGGAGTGGTGCAATGCACTGGCTGTGGGGCAGCAGTTTTCCGGGAGACATTCTGGAAACTGCGTTGCTGTCCTATCTGCAGGCAATGGTCAGCTCTGAGGGAGGAGGTTGCCCACCTCCAGGCTGAACTGGCAAGGACTAAGGAGGCCTCCCCCACCCAAACAGCACCACTGCCACAGAGGCTGCCAAGTATGAAGAGCAGTTGGACCACAGTGGGTTCTGGGAGGATGCGGGTGGTGGAACAGAGGCAAAGTCCCCTAGTTGTACCTCTACACAAACCATATGCCAGTCTGGCAGAGCAAGGTTCCTCTATGATGGCGCCCACAGTGGAGACCAAGAAGAATGCGGAGGACACCCACAAGGGAGACCCACAGAAGGGTGGCAAGGGACACCACAGGGGAAGGAAACAGCTTCTGACAGGGAACTCAATTGTTAGAGGGGTAGACCTGGGGAAGGGAGAGGAGAGGGGAAGTAAGGTGCCTGCCTGGTGCCATGGCTTGGAGGGACAAGAAACGAATCCTCAGGATTGCAGAAGCAGCATCACAGGAGAGGGAACTAGATATTGTCCACCTTGGGACAAATGACCTAGCTAGGCATGGGATCAATGCAGTGCAGAATGAAATTGTGGAGTTGGGAAGGGGTCTCAGACAGGTAGCAAGCACAGTTACCTTCTCAGAGGTGCTGCCAGTCCATGGCAGGGGTGAGGCTAGGGCACTACACACCACGCAGTTTAATGAATGGTTGCAAAACTGGTGCAGAGCACAGGGCTTTGGCTTCATTGGGGACTGGGGGTACACCTGGAGAGATGAAGGTCTATACTGGCACGATGGTCTGCATCTGCCCATGAAGGGAACCAAGATCCTAAGTGTCAGGTCTAAATGCTTCCTTGGCAAGCTTTTAACCTAGCCATGTGGGGAGGTGCTAATAAGAGGCAGGAAATTTCAAGCCTCCTCCCACAAAACATGACGGGTAGTAAGGTAAACACTGAGGTACACTGCTCAACAGAGGGCAGGACAGGGGTAAATGGAAAAATAGACAAGGGTAAAGAGAGCAGGTATGGGGGGGAAAGGATAAAGCCAACATTAAATGGACAGCAATGAGTACCAATGCTCTCAGTCTGGGAAACAAGCTTCCTGAGCTAGTAGCCTTGATGGAAGATGAAAAATTGGATATTGTGGCAGTCACAGAAACATGGTACATGGGGAACCATGACTGTGATGTCAACATACCAAGGTACACAGTCTACAGAAGGGACAGGAAGGGGAAAAGAGGAGGAGGAGTAGCTCTATACGTAAGGGAAGGGATCAAAGCTACAGAACTAAAAAGTAAAGGGGGAGGACAAGAGGCACTCTGGGTCACCTTGGAGACAGGGAATGGCATCACAATCCGCACAGGGATTGTATACAGACCCCCATCTCAAGGGAGGAAATGGATAAGAAAATGATAGAGACATTCTCAAAATGGCTGAAAAAGGGAAATACTGTTGATGGGGGACCTGAATATGCCAGATGTTAACTGGATGACATGTACTGCAGCCACATCCAAGAGCAGGGTCATTCTCGATGCCCTGCAGGGGGCAGGCCTTAGACAGCTAGTGTTGGAACCCACTCGGGAGGGAGCAATACTAGACCTGGTACTCTCAAATGGAGAGAGGATCACAAATTTCGAAGTCAGTAGACATCTGGGAACAATCACTGCACAGTGTGCTTCACAATAAGCACAACCATGGAGACAAGCCATGCAAAAACAAGTATACTGGACTTTAGAAGGGCTGACTTTGGCAAAATGGGTGAATACCCGAGGAATACACTAGCAAATGGCCAAAAAGTAGGGATGGAAGAACAATGGAGAAAAATCAAAACTGCCATCACAGAGGCAACAAGCCTTTGTGTGAGACGGATAAAGAAAACAAAGCGGAGTAAAAAACCACTATGGTTCTCAAAAGAGGTGGCAGGGAAGGTTAAGGAGAAAAAGGCTGCATTCAAAAAGTATAAGGCATCACAGAAGGAGCACGACAGGGAACTGTATCAATTAAAGCAGAAAGAAGTGGGGAAGGCAGTCAGAATAGCAAAAGCCCAAACTGAGGAAAAAATAGCCAATTCAGTTAAGAAGGGGGATAAAACCTTTTATAGGTACATTAGTGAGCATAGAAAGGTTAAGAGAGGATAAGAGAGGAATAGTGAAGATTAATAAGGGAGAGGGGAGGTGGGCAGAGGGAGACAGTGAAAAGGCAGAGATACTGAATGAATACTTTTGCTCAGTATTCACAAAAGACGATGTGGAGGAGTTACCTAAACCAGACAATAGAAGCACTCTGGGTAGGGGGGTTGACACCAGTCCATTTACAGAAGAAAGAGTCCTGAAAGAAAGTACAGTTACGTAAGAACTTACCGTAACAGTAGATCTTCGAAAACAGCTCTTGCAGCAGGTAACACCATTAGGACTGAAGCCGGCAGGCAGCAGGACCCCACGGAATTCTTCTAGCTAGCTAACTTCAGCGGGGACCGCCGACATCGGGTCCCGGGCCCGACGCCAGGCGAGAACATAAGGGGCGTCCGCCCAGATTCTCCAGTTCTCCGCCGAGACTTCCGCCACAGGACGACATCAGAATGGAGACCGAGATCCACCATCAGAAGACAAAGAGCGTAGCCCCTGCTCAAGAGCTCGATAAGCCATGCCTCCTCCAAGGGGAAGGTGGGCGGGAAGTACCTGCTGCAGAGCTGTTCTCGAAGATCTACTGTTACGTAAGTTCTTACGTAACTGTACTATCTTACTTCGAGATACAGCTCTTGCAGCAGGTAACACCATTAGGACTGATTTCCAAGCAATAACGCTTTGTAAGCACTCTGGGAGGAGGAAACTAAAGAAATCCATCCAAGTCCTGACTTCAGGACAGGAGACCTGTAGCACAGCCAGGTCAAACTGCCTCTTCGCAGAAGCAATGTCCAGGCTGTAATGCCTGATAAAAAGTATGCACAGAGCTCCAAGTGGCTGCAGCACAAATGGCAGAGGAGGAGACGCTATGGCGTTGCAAAGGAGGTAGCCACCCCCCAGTGGAATGGCCCTGGACTGTACCCGGAGGGACTTCTGCTTAGCATCATAGCAGTATGATATACACTGGACAAGCCAGTGAGAAAGGGATTGCTTCGATACTGGTTGGCCCATCATCCTCTCAGCGAAGGAAACGAAGAGTTGCTCCGACTTGCGAAGCTGTTTAGTCCTGATCAGGTAATACCTAAGACAGCGGTGAACATCCAGGGTGTGGAGCAGTGCTTCTCCTCTATTAGCATATTTAGGGAAATATACAGGCAGGTCAATGTCCTGATTGAGAGTGAGTGCAGAGACCACCTTAGGCAAGAACTTAGGATTCATCCTCGGGGACACTCTGTCCTGGTGGAAAATCAAATAAGATTCCTTACACACGAGAGCGTGAAGCTCAGAAATTCTCCTTGCTGACGTAACAGCAACTAAAAATAACGTTTTCCATGACAGGAAACGCAGCTCGCAATCCGCGGCAGGTTCAAAAGGGGGAAGCGTGAGTTGTTCCAGGACAAAGAGTAAATCCCATGGAGGAACAGGGTCCTTAATGGGTGGCCTAAAGGTAACACCCCTCTCAGAAAATCTCGAGAGGCATCAAGTTGCGCCACTGTGCGCTGTCCCACCGGGCAGTGGTAACCAGAAATAGCGCAGAGGTGCGCCTTAATAGAGGAGTAGGCGAGACCGAATGGAAAAGGGAGAGCAGGTATTCTAGCACCGCTTTCACCGGGCAACCTGGGGGGAAAAGTCAGGCTTGCATCACAGACGAAAAATGGCGCCATTTCACATGTGACGCCGCATGGGTCGCCGGTTTATGGTCATGTAAAGGACTTCCGCCACCTCTTGCGAGACCCGTGTCACAAAATGGCTATGTCTCTAGGAGCCAAGCATGCAGGTTCAGTGAGCGTAAGTCTGGGTGGACTAGAGAACCTTCCTCCTGAGACAAGAGATGGGAACTGAAAGGCAACGGAATTGGAGGTTCCCGGGACAGCTGCGTTAGCAAGGGGAACCAGATCTGTCTGGGCCAGAATGGGACTACCAGGATCATTGTTGCATGCTCCCTGCGCAGTTTGAGAAGAACTCTCTGGATCAACGGGAAGGGAGGGAAAGCGTAGAGGAACCTGTCCGCCCAGGAGAGGGATAACGCGTCTCGCCAGAAAACACCAGGCTGTGGAACTAGCGAGCAAAAATTGGGCAGTTTTGCGTTGGATGGGGAAGCGAATAAGTCCAGTTCTGGAGTGCCCCATCGAAGAAACAGATCCTCTGCGACCCCTTGAAGAAGTTCCCACTCGTGGACTCTGGCCTGGGAGCGACTCAGGCCGTCTGCGATTGTGTTGTCCACTCCGGGAATGTGGACTGCAATCAGGTTCGCGCCGTGTCGAATTACTCAATCCCACACTCTCATGGCTTCCCTGCAAAGGGGGTAAGAGTGTGCGCCTCCTTGTTTGTTGAGGTAATACATCACCGCCGTGTTGTCTGTCTGAAGCAGAAGAGTGAACGATGGGATTTCTGACTGAAAGGCCTGCAGGGCGTAGAGGACCGCCCTCATCTCCAGCACGCTGATGTGGAGGTGGGCTTCCTGAGGGGTCCATGTTCCCTGGGACCTCACCCCGTTCAAGTGCACTCCCCACCCTAGCCCTGAGGCGTCTGTGGAGAGGATTATCTCCGGGGATGGCGCTAAACGGGACACCTGTAGAAAGTGTCCCTGGGTCTAGCCACCATTGCCAGTCTCGAATCACAGCATTTGTGATTCTGACCGGATGCTGCATGTGGTCTTGCCTTTGGTCCCACTGCACTTTGAGCATCCACCGAGTTACCCGCATGTGGAGCCTTGCCAAAGGGATGGTCGGAATGGCCGCAGCCATGTGTCCGAGCAGACGAAGGACCAGCCTGGCAGGGACAGTCTTCTTCGCAGAGATCCTGATGAGGGACATGATGCGCTCCGCTCTGTCGTCTGGGAGAAATGCTTTCCCCTGAACGGTGTCCAGAACTGCGCCTATGAACTGCAGCTTCGGTGACGGTACGAGGAGAGACTTCTCATAGTTGATTATAATGCCCAGAGACTGGAACAAGTCCTGAGTGCTCTGAATAGCCAGCAACAACGCCTCTCTGGAGGCGGCCATGAGAAGCCAATCGTCCAAGTACGGGAACACATAGTGGCCCTGTCTCCTTAAGGACGCTGCCATGCATTTGGTAAAGACCCTGGGGGCCGATGACAGTCCGAACAGAAGGGCCCGGAACTGAAAATGGTAGCCGAGGAACTCGAAGCGCAGGAACCTCCTGTGCGCTTGAGCCACAGGGATGTGCAGGTAGGCGTCCTGCATGTCTAGGGACACTAAAAAGGCGTCCTGCTTCAGCATGGGAATGAGGCCCGGAAGGGTCACCATGCGAAATCATTTGTAGGTGACCGACGTATTTAGGTCGCTGAGGTCCAAGATTGGATGGAGGTCCCCTGTTTTCTTGGGAACCAGAAAGAAGTGGGAATAGTATCCGGAATCTATCTGTTCTCTGGAATATACTCCACCGCTCCCTTCTGCAGGAGCATGAGTATTTCTTGCCTGATAAGCAATTTGTGCTGACCCGAGTAACGGGAGAGCAGAGGAGGCCTCGAGGGTGGCTTGTCTGCGAATTCTATAAAGTGGCCTTTTTCGACCAACTGAAGAACCCACCTGTCGGTGGTAATGGACTGCCATCCTGGCAGGTAATATACTACGACCCCGACCTTGATGTCCCGTTGATCCTGGAGGGGCGGGGCGGAAGAGTCAGGCTGTGGCGGCAGAGGGAGCCACGGGCTGAGCCAGCTTAGTTGGGCGCTGACTTCGGCCCGCGGGCGGTCTTCCCTGGGCTCTGCGGGAACCGGAGCCCCTCTGTTGTGGACCGGTGCGGGACTGTTGTCTGTGTCCGTCCACGAAAACGGCTTTGGTTCCTATGAAAGGAACTAAGCTTTGGTCGGTACCTTGCCTGGACCGACCTCACCACCTTCCCGGCCTCTTGGAGCTTGGTGAGAACCTTTTCAGAGGGTGCACCAAAGAGAACTTCTCCTTCGAAAGAGGCGTCCATGATGTTCTTCTGGACATCTCGGGGTAAATCCGGAGACACGAAGCCATGAGTGTCTCCAGAGGCATACGCCTGAAGCTGCCGCTCTGGCCGAGGAGTCCGCGGAGTTTACGCGGCTCGCAGCACCTGGGTTCCCACGTCCGAACCCGTACGGAGGAGTTGCAACATCTCCTCCTTCTGCTCACCTTCTGGCAATTTCTCCACCAGATCCAATCCCTGTTCCCACAAAGCATTTTGGAACTGCACCATGTGGGTCAAGTAGTTCAGGGATCTGATAGCGTAGCGCCCATAGCATCCAGCTGTTTGGACTCCGGGTCCGGTGGCAGGGTGCTCAAATGTTGCGGTCTCTGGGACCGGTCATGAGAGGCTGTTATGACCAGAGAGTCGGCCAGAGGATGTTGAGCCAAGTACTAGTCCTCCTTACGAGCCTTGTACAGGCGGTCAGCTTTCTTTGGCATCGACGGGAGCGAGTGTGGACGCTTCCACGCTGCTTTGGTGATGTCCACAAAAGTGTCCACCAAGGGTGGTACCACCACAGGCTTGGGATCCTTCTGCCGAAGATATCTAGCAAGGCATAATCTCTCGGGGTCTAACTCTTCCGCATCCCAGCACATGTTCTCTTGGATATGTCTCATGATTTCCGAGAACGATGGGTCATCCGGAGGAGATTTAGGAAGCTCACGTGGGTCCGGAGAGGGGATCGGAAGGGGAGAGAGGGATCTGGATCTTGTCGAGGACTCCGATCCTGTATCCTCCGTCGGCGAACGGCGTCATCTTCTGGGCTCTTAGGACTGGGTGACCCTGAAGAGGATCTAGCGAGGTCTCCTTCTATCTGGTCTTCCCTTGGAGGTCCGAGGCTCTGGGGAGGGTATCGCCCGCTGCCCCGGATGGGGAAGGGGCGAGGGGCGGAGGAGGAGGAGGTAGAGGAGGTGGTGTGGAACCACATCCTTTTAATGGTATCCCACCAGTAGGTAAAGAGCTCCTTCACCTCAGAGAAAGAAAGGCCCGACAACGGACCAGGCGCCGGTGGCAGGTCGTCTGGTTCCGGCGTCGGCTCCTCAGGGGCCTCAGGTTGCGGGGAGGGTTCCCTTGGAGGCTCGACAGGACCGGGTTCGCCCATCTGGTCCTCGGGCTGCGTCAGTTTCTCCTCCATGATAGTCTCCTGACCAACGTCGGTAGGAGGCGTCAGGGTCCTCTTCTCAACTCATGCGGACGTTGGCCCTCCTGCAAACGACCCAGAGGGCGAAGGCCTGACCGGCGACGGGCGTCTGGTCGACGGCTCCTGGGACCTGTGATGAGTGGCCGACGTCGGGTCCGACGGCTTCTTGAGCGAGGTAAGCTCCTTGGTCTTCCGCTGGGGGAGGAGGAGGCAAGGAGGCAGACCTGACGTCGGGTTCGGAATGGTGGGAACCCGACTTGCAGTGATAATGATAGTCCCCAGACCTAACCAGGGCTTTGGAAGAAGAGGAAGAAGAGGACGAAGAGGGCCTGGAGGTCTTGGCCTGTGAGGAGGAAGAGGAGCCCGAAGGTTTCTTCACCGCAGCGGAGGGAGGCTGAGAGCGGGCCCGGGATGGCGAACGGTCGGACCGAGAGCCAGAACTACAGGAGTCAGAGGCCCTAGACGGGGACCTGGATGGAGCCTTCTCCCTATGCTTCTCAGAATGTTTCCGGGCTTTCTCAGCAGAACTCCCCTTGGAGGTGTCCATGGCCTTAACTTTCTCCTCGAGCAGGAACGCCTGCAGAGCCTTCTGGCGGCGGATCCGGGTCCGGCTGTTAAACCCCTGGCAGAAAATACAGGACCGGGTGTCGTGGTCTGGGCCTAGGCACTGGACTCGGGCCGAATGCAGATCCTTGAACGGGATTTGCTTCCCACAGGCGCACTTCAAGGGATGGCCTTCAACGGAGGTTGGAGAGGACATCAGACAGCAACTTAGCCGAAAAAAAGAACTTTTTCCCGAAGGAAGAACTTGACCATGCATCGGTAGCTAGAAAGCGATCCGAAGGTCGAGAACATGCAAGTCGACGGCGGAAAGAACTGGAGAATCTGGAGGGACCGCCTTATGTATACTACGCCGGACGCCGGAGGCGGGACCGACGTCAAGGGTCCCCGCTGAAGTTAAGCTAGCTAGAAGAATTCGGGTCCTGCGCCTGCCGGCTTCAGTCCTAATGGTGTTACCTGCTGCAAGAGCTGTATCTCGAAGTAAGATCTCCTAAAACTCAAGGTGGACAAAGCAATGGGGCCTGACGGGATTCACCCCAGAATCCTAAAAGAACTAATGGAGGACCTAGTGACACCACTGACCACACTTTTTAACAAATCATGGGAGGATGGGGTGGTACCTGAGGACTGGAGGAGGGCAGATGCGATTCCCCTTCACAGAAGTGGGAGCAAGGCAGAAGCAGGAAACTACAGACCTGTAAGTTTGACCTCAGTGGTAGGGAAAATGATGGAATCACTTCTGAAAGAAAGAATTGTTGAGTACCTAGAGGCCAGCGGGGTACAGGACCCAAAACAGCATGGATTTACAGCAGGAAGTCAGACGAATCTAATAGATTTCTTTGACTGGGTGACCAAAGTAATAGACAAGGGAGGGGCTGTGGATATGGTCTACCTAGACTTTAGCAAGGCATTTGACAGTCCCGCACAAAAGATTAATGATCAAGTTAGCCAGCCTGGGAGTGGGTCCCAGGGTGGTAGCCTGGGTTGCAAACTGGCTGCACAACAGGACACAGAAGGTAATAGTGAGTGGAACACATTCGGAAGAAAGGGGGGTCACTAGTGGAGTACCCCAGGGCTCAGTACTTGGTCCAGTCCTCTAACATCTTTATAGGTAACATTGCAGAGGGTCTGGAGGAAAAGGTATGCATCTTAGCAGATGATGCAAAGATCTGTAAGAGTTGATATACAAGGGGGGCAGAAAGGATGAGAAGGGACTTGGCAAGGTTGGAGGAATGGTCAGACATATGGCAACTTAGATTCAATGCAAAGAAGTGCAAAGTAATGCACCTGGGAAACAAAAACCCAGGAGAAGAGTACACAATTGCAGGGGAGGTACTAACAACAACAAAAATGGAACGGGTCTTGGGGGTAGTCATATCAGATGATCTAAAGGTTGGTAAGCAGTATGAGAAGTCAGGGAGGAGAGCCAGGGGGATGCTGGGATGCATAGGAAGGGGCATCACAAGTAGAAAAAGGGAAGTGGTTATCCCTCTGTACAGCCTGTTGGTGAGATCCCATCTGGAGTACTGTGTGCAGTTTTGGAGACCTCATCTACGCAAGAACATAGACAGGATGGACGCAGTCCAGAGGAGGGCAACTAAAATGGTGCAGGGTCTACATCAGAAATCATATGAAGAGAGACAGAGAGCTTAATATGTATACCCTTGATGAAAGGAGGGACGGGGGGACATGATAGAAACGTTCAAGTACCTCAAGGGAATCAACAAAGTCCAGGAGGGTAGCATCTTTCAGAAAAAGAGATGTGTAAGAACAAGGGGACACAATTTAAAGATGGGGATGGCTCAGGGGTAATGTGAGGAAATCTTTTTTCACAGAGAGAGTGGTGGATGCGTGGAACTGCCTTCCTGGGGAGGTTGTTGGGGCTAAAACAGTGGGGGAATTCAAACATGCATGGGACAGACACAGGGCAATTGTAGTGAGGGGTGGCAGGAAGTAGGCTGTTGGTTAACTAGAATCTGCAGCTTATCCAGTAGGTAGGGAAATGGGCAGACTGTGTGGGCCAAGTGGTCTTCATCTGCCGTCAAAGTCTATGTTTCTATATTTCACAGTCAAGAAAAACGCAAAAAAGAATTAGGATCGGATTTATTCAGGGGGAATGATCAAGGAAGGGGCGTAACTTGACTGATTAGTTCTGCAACCGATTCAATCAGGCAATCATGCATGCACTTTAGAGTCCTTTACAGTCACACACTCTGGGTAGCCAGTTGGAAAAAAGGTGGGCTAGTCAGACACGCTGCCCAGGGTAGGTCTGCGTTGCAGCTGGTCGGGGCCCTGTGATGGAAAGATGGAGCATGCACAACCACACACAATTTGCGTGAATCAGATGACAACACTTCTGATTTAGCTGATGTTGCAGGGAGCTACCCTGGTGTTTACTCACGCTACCAAATACGAAACATAGGAGAGACGAAATGGAGACTGCAGGTCAACAAGCTGGTATGCCAGGAGAAGCAGGGCCCTCACGATTCACAGAGGTGTCATTCCTGTTCGAGATGTTAAGCAGGGGTCTGATCCCCCGCAAGTCTCTCGTCGATGGTGATCTCTGCGTGTGACGTAGCTGACTGGGCCAAGGTGGCAGGGCCCAAGCTGGGTGAACAGTTTGGATTCAGTTCGACAGGCGCTGGAGACAGCTTCCAGCAAGTGTGACACACTTAAGTAGTGGGGAACCAAATCGCGACCCACTGACAGCTTACAGCATATTTATAGTGAAGCAAAACACAATACCACATGTCGGATGACAGTCCAGTTGCAATTTCACTTCTCCCGAGCAAAACTGTGATCTTTGTGGTGATTCAGACATCCTGATAGGCAATTCGATACAGCAAATCTTCGGTCTTCTTCAGGTAACAGGGCAGTCACAATTCAGTATTTCTGGTCACAAGCTGGTTCAGATTCAGTCCGAATAATTTCACTAGCAGATCCCTCAGAAGGCATGATGAAGCAGGCAGGCCAGACGCAGCCTTCCCACCAGTTTCCTGCGCTACCACACAGGAGCAGCTGCTCGAATGTCTTGAGCAGTTCACTCTCTCAACTCCAAACTCAGACAGAGACTCTGCTGCAGGCAGCACCGGGACTTCGTTCCGATTCAAAAAGGGTTTGGTTGGTTGATTCATCTGTCTGTCAAAGCAAGGGCTCCCCCCTCCAGGTCCATTTAGGCACCAAAATGGAAAAAAACTACAATTCCTACAGAAATTCACTCCCACAAGACCCCTGGGGACAGACTCCATTTGAAGGCCCCCAAAAGGTACAGATTAGTGCAACACAGAAATGTCCATGCTGCAAAGAAAGGCAGGTTAGACAAACTATAACACCATTATTATTAGAGCAGCAAATCAGCAAACAATTACCAGTTCTAACAGAGCTCCCTCTGCACCATTAACGATGGCAGAACAGAGCAATATTATTGCAGCTCGGGCAGGACTCGAGCCTGGAAACACTCGGCCCCAACCCAGATTAATTATACACTACAAAAATAATGTCTCTTAAAGGAGCAGGCATGGAGGCTAACAGGGCACTGTCATGCAAGCACTTTTACACCTATAAAGACACAGAACGGCCGCCTGGCAGTGGGCATTTAAGCACACCCAAGGAAGACTTTTGGGAACCCCCATTTATACGGGGGTTACAAACATTTTTCAGTAATTCACTTTTGGCTGTGCCTTCTGGAAGTGCCCAAGCTGCAATTTCTGAAATGGCCTCAAGCTCCCCTGCTCAGCGCATGAATCCCGGCCAGAGTAGCACCTCGAGTTGCTGCCCAGGCTCAAACGGAGCAGAACTGTTACTTTTGTGCCTGATTTTGAAACTTTTAAAACGAACCAGCTAAAACTATTTGCATTTGCCTGTAACTGTATTTAAAAGCTTAGAGTCACTGCAAGCCCAGGACCTGTGTTCTATCTGAAATCCCCCCCTGTGCAAATCTCACTGGGGACTGTTTGTTAATTTGTAAAGTGCATTTCCAGTTGTAACTGAATTACCCCCCTGTGAAAAACTCATTTGGGGACTGTTTAACTTCTAAGTGCTTTTCCTGTGTTCAGAATTTCAGTTTGCCCTGCTAGTAATCACCTTCTTTTTTGAATCACAATAGTACCTGATAGCCCACAGCCCATTTGCTCTTCTCCCCACACCCACTACCAGCCCGCCCCAGCAAGTTAATCTTTGCCTGTGCTTGATTTTTTTTTTTTTTTTTTTTTAAAACACCCAACTTCTCCATTAGCTCTTATATTGTTTTGCCACTAGAGGGAGCCTGATTAAGTTTGAACAATTTGCTCCCAATACCTCACTTGTCACATTTTACTGCTCTCTAGTAGCTGTTTTCCTTGGTGATCACCCCTTATCACCCCTCTCCAATCGTCGAAAGCTATCCCGCCATTGTGCACTCCCCAGATCAGCCCTCCTCCTCCTGCTCCTGTCAGGCAATGTCCACCCCAATCCCGGGCCTGGCAGCACTGGTCCTCCCCCTGAAATCTCCTGGGCTGCGCATTGCTTCTATGAACATCTGTAGCCTCCTGAAAAAACTGGACTCTCTACACTGCTGGGTGACGCTTCATAAACCTGATGTTGTTGCCCTGGTTGAAACCTGGCTGTCTCCCTCCACTCCTAACTCTCATGTCTCTCTCCCCGGCTACACTCTCCACCGGTTGGACCGTGTCGGCAGGAGAGGTGGGGGCTGTGTCTTCTATTTGAAGGATTCTCTCATGGGGCTACCACTCCCCCCGCCTGACCTCGACCATGAGGCCCAGGCACTTACTCTAAAGCTGTCCCCCGACCCAGCTAGAGGCCCATTATTCCTAACCGTAGCCTACATACCCCCCAAGAACCAATCCCAGGCCCTGGGCCCACTAATTGACTACCTCACCTCCCTACCCAACTCGTCAGACCAAATCTTGGTGGGCGACTTGAATATAAACTGGCTCTGCCCCTCATCCTCCTCCCACCGTGAGGCTTTCGATTCAATTGACCTAACTCAACTGGTCACACAGCCTACTAGAAAAAACCCAGAGGGGGGACAAGCACCCTCCTGGATGTGGTCCTCAACAACAGGCCAATCCGCATCCACAACATCCAAATCCTCCCTGACTGCCTCAGTGACCACTCCCCTGTGCTTTTCAACTGGGAAACCCCTCGGCCCTCATCCCCGGTCAAAACCACCTCTCGAAGGCGGCTTAGGCCTGGGGACTCATAGGCCTTAAGCGCTTCCTTGCCCACACTGATTGGTCCCCTCTGGCCAGGGCAACCAACATTGACTTGGCCTGGCCTTCTTTGTAAGCACTTTCAACTTTGCCTGTGATATCTTTGCTCCCATAACTGCTAGGAGGTCCAAAGTGAAACATGCCCTTGGATCACCCTGCCCTACTGTGGCAACAAGCAACCGACAATCTTTGGCACCTTGCTGTTGCTACTGGCCGTTCAGCTGACAGGCAGTCCTATGCCGCCCGCCGCAGTGCACCTGGGCCATCCATAAAGCAAAGGCAGAATACTACCAAGCCTCTCTTACACTCCTCCTGGGGAACCCCAGGTGCTTCTGGGACAACATCAAGCAAGTGAGCGGTCACTCCCAGTCCCCTCCTTCTCTTCTCAACATCAATGGTACCGTCTCCTCTGACCCTGCCCTCATTGCCACCCACCTCAATAACTCCTTTACCGACCTTAGCTCAGTACTTCCTGGTAACTTTTCAGTCCACCTCCTCCATCTGTACCACCACCACTGCCCGCCCCTCTTTCCACCTCGTCGTGTCACCATGCAAGAAGCTAGGCCTTACTTGCTAAAAACCTAAAGGTAACACCATCGGTAATGACTCACTTGATCCCTGCCTTTACGTCAGGTCCTGGATCAGGTTCTCTTACCTATGCGTACATTTTCAACAAATCACTCTGTCTCGGACAATTCCCCTCTGCCTGGAAGATTGCCACAGTTACCCTGTCCATAAAGGTGGTGACAGGACTCTTCCGGTAACTCCGACCCATCTCAATCCTCTCCCCTCTCTAAGGCGTTAGAGAAAATTGTGGCGTCCCAAGTCTCTGACTACCTCTGTAAGTACAATGTTCTCTGCCCTGAACAACAAGGTTCAGTGCAGGTCACAGTACCAATACAGCACTCCTGGAATTTTCCAACTTCCTCGCCTCCTTGGACTCTGGTGCCCTGGCTGGTGCTATATTCATTGACCTGTCTAAAGCATTCGATAAAGTTTCGCATCCTCTTTTGCTCTCCACCCTTGACCTGATCCGCTTTGCCTCAGGACCTGTTTCCTGGTGCACCAGCTATCTCTCCGCCCTCCCAATGTGAAAGTCAGCGGTACTCTCTGAAACATACTGCCCATGCTCTGGGGTGCCGCGGAGCTCAATTCTTGGACCCTACTATTCTCACTCTTTCTTAACTCCCTACCCAGCAGTTATCCGGGTAAGATGCTTCTCTATGCTGATGATGCTGTTCGTTGCCTTCCACAATGACCCCATGCTGATACAGAACTCCCTCCAACTAGTCTTTGACTCTGCAGCTACCTGGTTCACTGAGCACCGACTTGTCATCAACCTTAAGAAAACAAAAGCGATGCTCTTCTCCAACCCCAAAATAAGTACAGCAAGTTTCCTTAGCTGTCCCTCCACACCCAATCTAGTCATTGACCAGGTGCAGTCCTATAAATATCTTGGTATAACCTTTGACCCTGCACTTTCATTCCATGGACATATATCTGCCCTAAATTCTGTCGCCAACTCACGGCCAGGGCATGCTTTACCAGCACAAGAAATGCCTCCTCCTGATGCCCTCCGCCTGGCTGTCACCTCCTCTGTCATGTCTCTCATTGACTATGGCCTTCCGGTCTATGGCTCAGCAGATCAGACTGCCCTCAACAAGGTTCGCTTCACAGTTAATAAGGCCTGCAGACTTATCACTGGTGCTCCCAGACTCACTCACACATGTGAGCTGTACACCCTGGCTACCCTACTCAACCTGGAAGAGCGACTCATGTATCAGACAAAACAGCTCACCTTTAAAGCCCTGCGTGGCCTATCCCCCATAAGCCTATCCAACTCCATTCGCCATACTGCACGACCTGATCACGCGCAGCTCGTCAAAAGCTACCCTAGTTATTCGAGGCCAGGACCTCTCAAGGTCAGAGGGCATTCCCTACCGTCGCCCCACTGGTATAACTCCTCCCTGCCAGTGTCTCAAACTCACTAACCTTAGCTTGCTTTAAGCCCAGGCTCAGAAACTTCCTGCTTAGCTCTACTTAAATGCAACTGCCGCTAGCCTAGTGTAAAAAAAAATATATATATACATACTCTGTTTGACAATGCGTACTGAGCGGCTCCCCCCCCCTTCCTTTCCCTACTAATTCCTCCTCCCCCATCTCCCTCCCTTCTACTCCCACCAGCTCTCCCCCGACCATAAGTTTTGCACCTTTTGTTATCTTTTGCTTAGTTGGAGATTGTATTCTATTGAAACAAAATTGTAATTGAACTGTAACTTTTTTGTTTGTAAGTACTGTGTCCCTTGTACTACTGTTCTGATGTCCTCTTTGTGACGAGGTACCTTTGTAAATGAGCCTCTGGCTCAAAGGTTTCTAAACTGATGTTTAAATAAATAAATAAATAAATAAATAAATAAATAAA
This sequence comes from Neoceratodus forsteri, assembly GCA_016271365.2. Lineage (NCBI taxonomy): Eukaryota > Metazoa > Chordata > Ceratodontiformes > Ceratodontidae > Neoceratodus > Neoceratodus forsteri. The sequence continues at coordinate 431,400,599 of CM028131.1, forward strand.
TGAATGAATGAATGAATGATACTTTGATACTTATGTGTGATTGACGGTTTGCAGTACAAAGACCTAATGAGGCAGAGGCATATGTTCGCTTGCCCATCGCATGAAGCCTCCCGTATTCCTCATCAGGTGGCAGGGTACTTATATGTCTTGGTACCCAGGATCTGTCACAGGCACCCATTATGACCATAGAATCTGTTTTTTGGCTGGTTGGCATAATAAGACTTGGCAGCAGGGGCAGGGTAGTTGGATGGTATTTTGCATATACCAAGCAGCCAAAGTGGCATCCTATAAGGCTGGATAAATGGGAGGTACAATAATGGAGGGAGTGCAGGGCACCTCAGGAAACTCCCATCATATTCTTTTTAGAAGAAGAATCCTCTTCTACTATTGCAACCCCCCCCCCCCCAGCAGTTTGCATTTGTTGCATCACTACGTGACAGGTAGAGTCTTCAGGAGGAGATCTGGGTGTGTATACCACAGAATCCTCATTCCAAGAGAATACAGTGGAGCTGGAACATGAAGCATAACATTCCTCTTCATAATCCTCCATTATATTCCTCCTCCTCCTCCTCCTCCTCGACGTCCCGCTCTGCAACAGGAATGGAGAACCTCGCTGGCAAAGTTGCTGCAGGCATTTGCTCAACAGGCACTAGCTGTGTCCCAGTTGAGGGAGTCGATGGGGGCTCGGAAGCTGGAACCGCCACCGACAGCAGTGCACGATGCAAAGGTAAGCTCATCGCCCGATAACCGATCTTTTGTAGTCTTTTGGCTTCGACCGTGAATCAGTTCAGGGGCAGCCAACGCTTCTTAATGGCCCTGGGCTTTTTGCATGGATGCTAGAATTTTCTTTTTTCTGTGTCACCTTGTTGCTTGATTGAAGCCCTGGCAAATCTCACAAGTCCTGACATTGTGAAAGGCCTAAACATGAGATGCACACATCATGGGTGTCCTTGTATATATATTTTCAATGCAGTTACAGTACCGGAACAATGTCATTGGTTTTGGCAGTATACAGCAGTCGATAGTATATCGCTACTGTATTAGTGATTTCTTTACAGAAAATAGTTAAAAGGCAACGGCTAGGCATATTCATTTCCACAGCAGATATGAAGAGTACATTCGATGGCAAGAAAAGAACTGGAAGAGAGATGCGACCACCCATGTTTATGTACAGACTGATGTGCGACGTCATCGTGAGCAGCCCCCCAGCTAGCAAATGTTTTTGTGTGGTCCTAGTGCTAAAGTGGGTATAGTTCCAAAGATGTAGCCTAAAGGAAGAGATATCCTCAAAGATGATGGTTCAAGTTCCCACGTTGTGAGAAAGGCCAAAAGAGCACACACAAATTGAGCTGGTGTCGTCTTTGTAGATTTTATAACCACAAACACAATATCTGAACTGTTCTATAGACTTGGGCAGCATGCAGAGATGATGAGTAATACTGAAAAAGCATTAAATAAAAATGGCAATAGCTTTGTAGATGTTTCCTTCAGCAGGTCCGATGAGAATGGTTGATGGCAGAAGAACGGAGGAGTGATGGAGACGTGCACATTATGTACACGTGTTTAAAGCTACATGTCATTGTGGGGGCCCCTGGCTAGCAAAATGTTTCTGTGTGGTCCTGACAGACAGCTCACAGTTACAAAGGTGTGGCCTAATGGTAGAGCTATCCTTGAAGAAGATCTGGGCTGAACCTGCAAGTCATTTTTCCTGAATGAAGCAGTTTTAAGTATTGGTTCGAATTCTGTTTCATCCATACTGGCCTCTTCGTAACCTCTCTGGGTGTTGCAGATTTATATCCTCATGGTAAAAACAATCTTAGAACTGTATGATGTAGTTTATGTCCCCTTCAGCAGCAGAGCTCTATATTGGAAAACAGCTATGTTGGGACAATGATGAAAGGCCTTGGGAATGACATAAAATATTACAGAATCCTAAAATCTTCTTTACCACCCGTGTATAAATCAAAAAACTTCCACTGGGATAGAAGCCTCAATAGAATAAACACTGGATTTGAACTAGTATTTAAAAACCGCTTCTGCTGGGAAATATTACCTGTAGATTCAGTGCTGTTCTCCTTTAACCCTCAGGGACACATTGCAGAGGGCAGGAGAGGACTGGATGGTGTATGGACCCATATCCAGTAAGCTAATTTGGTTCACGTCCATGCCCCTAGGTAGCTTCTCAAGCTAAATAGTCTAGGACCCACCTGCCTTACGGAGGCACAAGGAGGTTTATCATAATGTTTCTAACCTTAGCAAGACCCGGCCCTGTCAATTACTGTCATAAGGTCTGTATTCTTCCATTGCTGCCAAGGTCTGGCTGAGGGCTCAAAGTACAAAGCTTGCCCCTACTCACATTGTTTATAGAGGACAGGAAATTATTTCTAATTGGTAGCAACTTATGTGCATCATTTTTGTAAATGGGTACATTATAAGACTAAATGATCCATATGCACCAGTACCTGAAAAAAAAAAAAAGTGATGTGAAAAACTGTACTTTGCATTGTTTTCATGGGCAGCATTCTGTTAGTTTTCTTCACGGACCCAGTGATCTGGAGTTTTAACTGTTATGGTTTGTGCACAGAACTTGGTTCTGATGGGACAAGGCAGCAAATCAGCAAACAATTACCAGTTCTAACAGAGCTCCCTCTGCACCATTAGCGATGGCAGAACAGAGCAATATTATTGCAGCTCGGGCAGGACTCGAGCCTGGAAACACTCGGCCCCTACCCAGATTAATTATACACTACAAAAATAATGTCATGTGTTTAGCATTCTGTACACAAACTGTGACATAGTGAAAACTCCAAACTACTGGTTCCATGAAAAGAACTGTGCAGAATGTTGTCCGTAAGAAGAAAACAATTGAAAACGTTTTTTTTTACATCAGTGTTTATTAAGGTACAGTTAAATGTGGCTCATTTGGAGGAGTCTTTCACTTCTCTATCTATAAGCATTACTAACTGCTGCCAATTAGCACACATTTCCTGTCCCCTTTAATTTTCTTATCACTTTTGCAAGGGAGTTCATGAGTTGCTTTTTTGGTCAAGGGAGGGTAGTTTTTGACTCTCAGGATGAAAAACTGTCTCTCCACTATACGGTGTTACCTCACAAAACATTTGTTTACAGCCCTTGATCTATTCGGTGTCCCTCCTGAAACCTAAACAACCCAACACAGTCTAGCTACTCATAATGCGGGGGGGGGGGGGTTCACTACTGCACCATGAGTGGCTTAACTGTGTTGGGGTATTCCTGCACTTCAGGAAGGATATAATCAGATCAAGGATTTGAAACAGGTTTTAAATTAATTTTATTTAAGACCGTTTTCAGGCACAACCCGGGCCACACAGGCGGCAGTTAGAGGTAGTGACAAGTTATACAATGAGTACAAGCAATGTGGATATACAGACATCACTGGTGATGAAAGAAAGTGACATAGGAAAGTAAAATTAATGAAAGGCTGAAAAAACAATCTGCATATCACAATAAGCGACAATTATTATACAATTATTTACTATGGATAAGTGGCCAGTGCAAATTAATGCATGATGTAAACAAAAAAAAGAAAACAAAAAAACATACAAGACAATAGCCAAGTGGGAGAGCCCAAGAAGCAGGCAGTGAGGGATGTAAGACAGGAGTCCAAAGAAAGGAGAGGGGGCGGGAGATGCCAAAACAGCCCAAGAGGGAAAAGTCAGAAAGGAAGGGGGTGGGGTTATCCAAGCTAGCAACGGCATGCGGCTTCATCAAGCAGCCAGGATTTGATATGTGTCTTAAAAGTGGCATGGGATTCCAGAGAGCAGATGGGCATGGGGATTCTGTTCCACAGAGTGGGTGGAGCTACAGATAACGCTCTGCTACCCATAGCCGAGGAGACTTTCGGGATATCCATTGGGGGGGGGGGGGACTGAGGATATATTAGAGCAAGTCTCCACTTTCAAATACTTGGGTATCCATATTGATGACTTCCTCCCTTTTGCTACCCACACAGACCACGTCATAAAATCTGCTAATGTCAAATTTGGGATGCTATACCAACACAGAAAAGCTATGACCCTGGAGGCCCTCAATCTTGTCTGACAGAGCTCCATATCGTCAACTATTGACTATGGCCTAGTCATATACAGTGCAGCCTCCGAGACCTCACTTAAAGCGAGTAAAGCTTCTCCTTAATAAAGCCTGCTGACTCATATTGGGGGCTGATTATTACACTCACACCTGCAGCCTTGAATCCTTGACTGGGTGGCTCCCCCTCTCCCAAAGGGCCAAATACCAAGCCCATCTACTTTTGGGGGTACTACTAGGACATACACTAGAATCCTCATCTACACTTTTCCAATACAACCCTGCCAAAAAAAAAAAAAAGCTCGGTTAGGGGCCACCTACAAGTACCATTCAAAAGAACCACCACGGCACAATGCTCCCTTTCGTACCGCAGTCCTCTATGGTTTAATGACCTACCCCCTGCCGTCTGGCAGCAAGAAAATATTGGCCCATTCAAGAAAGCTCCGTCTCCACTTGGCTGGCTCCCACAACTGTGATGGTTATGCTTAACGAACATCGCCTGGCCTCTCAGCATGACAAAGCCACTTCTGGTTGCTATTGTCTTTTTCCTTTTTTCTCTTCCTTTCTTCCCTCCTTCAGCTCTTAGCAACCTCCTTCTTAGCACTTAGCAACATGGCTTTTTTATTTTGTTATACCGAGGAGGCGTACAAGCCTGACTATGTTGTATGCTCTACGTTTTGTCCCCTTGCGGTGTACTCAACTTACTACCCTCACTGTTATTACCACTGCAATGCCTTTTGTTTGTACTGTTGTATCAGTGCCACTGCTTGTTTTTCTCTATTAAGTACAGTTGTGTTGTCCGTGACATGGAGCCTTTGTAAAAGAGCCTACTGGTTCAAAGGTTGTAATTCCAAAACTGAAATAAAAAAATAAAAATAAAAAAGGATGCACGCAGACACCTCGAGGGAGTTCTGGTCTTGAGGAGAGATGTATAAGGGGAGGCTTCACCATGCCTGATGGCGCTGTCCAAGAGGCAGCCAAGCCCGTAATAAAATCTGCAGTGTAGTGGGAGCCAGCCAAGAGTCTGGTAGAGGTGGCAGTGGTGACTGGAATATGGTGCCAGGAGAGGTAAACAACAGATGATGTACTTGGAACAGAGGCGCGCATGCAAGGCTGAGGATGTGTGTGAGTAAACAGGGGAGCAGTAGTCAATCAAGGGTAGCAGGTTGTCTTGGGCAATGGCTAAACGGGCTTCCCTGGTCAGAAGAACAGGTTACTCACCTGTAACAGTAGTTCTAGGAGTGGTATATGTTGTTCATCCACACTTCTTGACACTGTCCCTTTCCCCTTTAAATCTACCAAAAGTCTTCAAGCTGGCTCCTCCCACCCACCTGGGTGGTATAGTCTTCAGCTCCGCCCCACGATGCCAGATCTTAACCCGCTGGAAGCCAGGTTGTGCGTCTGTAGCCGGGGAGGTCGGGTGGGTCATTGTGGATGAACAACATATACCACTCCTAGAACTACTGTTACAGGTGAGTAACCTGTTCTAGGAGTGCGGATATGTTGTTCTATCCAAACTTCTTGGCAGACTCCAGGCAGTTCTCAGGGAGGAGGAAGGCAAGGCGCACACACCCCGTACTTAGGGAACAGAGATTGGAGAAACAAGGCCCCAAAGCCAGCAACCCAGCGTGACTCAAGGTCGATATGGTAGTGGGTAATGAAGGTGTTTGCCAACATCCAGGTAGCAGCCCGACAGATAACCTGGATAGGGATGTCCCTGGAAGCAGCCACCGACACAGCGGTATGGTAGGTAGAATGAGCTCTTATCCTTTTGGGAGGCTCCATGCCCGCCAACTCGTAGCATAAATCTATGTATGATGTGATCCATCTTGAAATAGTCCATTTGGCTGCAGGTCTGCCAGAAGTGGCTTCAGCGTAGGTGACAAACAGCTCACGAACCTCTCCACGAATTTCCACCGTCCTCTCCTTATAATAGGAGACAGCACATCTCACGTCCAGGGTATGGAGCCTGTACTCTGCGTCCGAGGTGTAATTAGGGTAGCATACCGGCAGAGTCAACACCTGGTTAAGGTGAAACACTGACACCACCTTCAGAAGGAATTTTGGGTGGGGGTGCAGGACAACTTTGTCCCTGTGGAAGACCAGATAAGGGGAATCCACTGAAAGCGCCTGGAGCTCCCCTGTCCTTCTGGCTGATGTGATAGCCACCAGGAAGGCATTCTTCCATGACAAGCGTGACAGCTCGCACTTGTGCATGTATTCAAATAGCTTGCCCATGAGCTTTGCCAGTACCAGCAGTAGATCCCAGGAGGTGGAGGTTCACGCACCGGAGGGGATATGTGATCCAGGCCTTTGAAAAAGCGCCCGACCACTGTCTCCTGTGCCAATGTCGGCTGACACGCCCGGCACGCAGAAATGGCAGCCAGGTGCACCCTAAGGGTCGAAGGCTGTAGACCACCTCTGGAGAGAGACCAAAGGTAGTAGAGAATGTTAGCCAGAGAACAAGCTAAGTGGTCCAGACCCTTACCAAACACCAAATGGAAAATCTTTTCCACCTGAATGCATAACATTTCTGGTAGATTCCTTTCGAGATGCCTCCACCACATTGTAGACATCTTCGGAAAGACCCAAAGCCTGGAACTCTAGCCGCTCAGGTACCAGGCTGTGAGGTGAAGGGATTGAAGGTCCGGATGAAGAACCTTCCCCTGGTTCAGAGATATCAGGTCCGGGTGTGTACAAAGCCACTCCGGGGGTCTGCAGCTGGGGCTGTGGAGATTCAGATACCAGAACTGGCTCGGCCAGTCAGTGGCTACCAGAATCACTGGTTCCTTGTCCCTCCTCACCTTGGGTAACACCTTGTGGATCAAGGGAAATGGATGGAAGGCGTAGAAGATTCCTGGGGTCCACGGCCTCGAGAAGGCATCTCCCTGCAGCGAGCCCTGCTGAGGGGGGTGGGCATGAAACAGTCTCAGCTTGATGTTTTCCCTGGAGGCAAACAGGACTACTATCAGTTTGCCCCAAAGGGAGAACAGACTGTATGCTACCTCTGGATGGACAGACCACTCGTGGGATGTCTGGCCTATGCGGCTGAGAGCATCCACCAGCTGGTTCGAGACTCCTGCCACATGGATGGCTAGGAGGTCCACCTCCAACCGGCTCACGAGGGTCCAGATGCGGAGCGCCTCCTTGCACAGCAGACAGGAGTGCGTGCCGCCCTGTTTGAGGTAGTACATGGTCGCGGTATTGTCCGTCTGGACTTGAAACACTTGACCCCGGAGCTGAGGAGCGAAAGCTGACAGTGCCAGTCTGACTGCTCTGAGCTCCAACAGGTTGATGTGGCATCGGGACTCCTCCGGGGTCCAAAGCCCGTGGGCCCTGTTGTCCCCCATGTGGGCTCCCCAGCTCATGAGAGAGGCATCGGTCGTAAGACCAACCGTCGGCTCAGGGAGGACAAATGGGATTCCTTCCTGCAACCGGTTTGGGACGGTCCACCATTAGAGAGCGTCCCACATCTTCTGGGTTAGTGACCAGCTGGTTGAAATGACCGTGTTGCTTGGTCCACTGGGTGGCCAGCTCAAACTGGAGGGGGTACATGTGCAGCCAGGCCCAACGGACCACTGAAGTGCACACTGCCATGTAACCCAGAAGGCGCAAAAAGTCCCGGGCAGGGTGCAAGTGCCCAACCAGAAATGATTTGGCAAAGGAGGAGAGAACCTCCACCCTGTCCACCGGAAGCCGTGTTCTGGCTTGACAAGAGTCTAGCTCTGCCCCGATGAATCCCATCATCTGCGAGGGCATGAGTTCTGACTTGGCCTCGTTGATCAGGAGACCGAGCTGGGAGCTGGTTTGGAGGGCCAGATCCCTGGACCGCTCCACCTCCTGTTGGGTGGAACCTGCTAGGAGCTAGTCGTAGAGGTAAGGATAAATCCTGACACCCCAACCCCCGACGCTGTAGATAGGCTGCCACCATTGCGATGCATTTGGTGAAGACCCATAGGGCCGATGACAAGCCGAACAGCATAGCTCAGAAATCGTACATGGTCCCTTCAACCCTGAAGCGGAGGAACCGCTGGTGAGACGGACAGAATGAGATGTGAAAGACCGCGTCCTGCAGATCCAGTGAACAAAACCACATGTTTCGCTTCAAGGATGGTATGATCTGGTTCAGTGTGACCATCAGAAAGGTGCGTGATCCGAGATAGTGGTTCAGGTCATGGAGATCTAGAATGGGGCACCAGCCCCCAGTCCGCTTGGGCGTCAGGAAGTACCTGGAGACAAACTCTGGGTCTGCAAATGGTTCCTCCACTAGAGCTTCTGCCTCCTTGAGGAGGAGCTGAGCAATGTCGCCTCGAAGAGTCGACTGGGTGCATGCAGAAATCAGATCTTCCCGAGGGGCTCGGGCTCGACTGGGAGGGTGCTGCTTGAATTCTAGAGGCAGTCCCTGACCAACCACTTCGAGAACCCACCAGTCCATAGCGATAGCTGACCAGGCGGACAGGAAGTGGTAGAGCCAGCCCCCACCACGGGAGGACCCAGAGCTGGCGTGACGGGAATGGGGTGGCCACCCCCATCCCGTCACTGAGCAGGCTTGGAGGAGGAGGCTCCAGGACCTGAGCCTCTGCCTCCTTTTAGGGCCTGTTGGAGTCCAGGCTTAGGCCAAGGGCGTCAAGCTTGAGCCTGCTGCTGATGCTGTTGCTGCTGTCCTCCTTGATAGGACGGCTGCCGAACCACAGGGGAAGAGAGATGAAAGGGATTCTTCTGGTTCTTGCCCAAAGAACCCTTAGCAGAAGTGGCGTCCAAGGTGGCATCAAGGTGGCACTGGACTGCTCTGAGCTGTAGGTGACCAGCCACTCCTGGACCGAACAAGTCAGTCCCCAGAAAAGGCACATCAGTTAACTTGTGCCGAGTATCCACCAGAAAGGAGGAAAGCCTCAGCCAAGTCCTGCGGCAAGAGGCCACTGCAGCTGCGATCGAGCGAGCACAAGAATCTCCAATGTCCAAGGCAGTCTGGAGCTGCTGTTTGGCAACACCACGGACCTGCTTGACCATGGTCTGCATGTCTGCGGGGAGATGAGGACTTCATCTAATGACCCAAGAAACGCATGAGAGACGTGTGCCACAATGACAGCCAAGCTAGCCTGATGAAGGCCCAAAAAAGAGGTCGTATAGACCTTCCGGGCAGCGTGGTCCATATTTTTGGACTCTTTGCCCTGAGGTCGATCGGTGTCAGCCAAACTACCAGTACACCTGAACACAGAGGTGGTCACCAGGCTCTCAGCCGAAGGGTGCTCTGTGAACCGTGCAAGAGACCCCATGGGCTCCGCGTACTTGTGGGCCATGCGGGCAGACTGTGCTGGGCATGAGGCAGGATGCTGCCAATGTTCAAGGGCCAAGCCAACAATGGCTTCGGCCACTGGAAAGGCTTCCATCGGGGTATCCCCTCTCTTTAGAATATCTGTGAGAGAGTACTCCACCTTTTTCTGGATAGGTTCCAGGGGCATTCACGTGGAGTTGGAAATGAGATGGAGAATCCTTTGGAAGGAGGAAGGGCCTTTCTCCATCCCTGTGCCAACAGACTCATCATCCCCCAGATGAGAGTGGAGCCCGGTGACATCAGAGTCCAAAGACTCATAATACAGCGGTCTACCACCTAAATCACTCTCAATCCACCGAGGCAGATCTGGGGTGACTGTAACAGACATAAGTTAGGGAAGTCCGGTGGCTGGTCGGTCCTCTTTTGAGGGAGCCCCTCCCGTAGGCTACTTAAGTGGCGGTTCCACTGGAATAGGTGGAGAGACCAGAATAAGCTGAACCGGCAGACGGGCCGGCCCCACGGGCAGAGGAACCAGAGACTTTGGTTCCGGAGGGGTCGGCTTCGGCCTGGGAGGCGAGAGCCAAGTAATGGCCGGGGTGGGCAACGGAGCCAGCTTCTGCCCAGTCAGGATCAGCTGTTGCCACATAAGGTCCTCATAACGCTGGAGTTTCTGTCGGAGCCTCTCCTCAACCAAGGAGGAGGAGGACGACCTGTGGCGTCGCCTCTTTTTCAAGCGCTTACGGCTCTTCCTTGGTCGTTCGGCCGAGGGGGTTCTGGACCTCGGCCGAGATCGGGGAGGCCAACTCGGTCGATCAGGAGACACCAGCGTGATCGGTGAAACCAGCGGGTCCGGAACCGGGTCCTTGATGGGGCACCAGTAGGCTGGGTCTCCTCATCAGGAAATGCTAGGACCAGAGTCCATTCTAATGAGTCGTCGGCCACGGCTGGCGACAAAGGGTCAATCGGGTAGAGGATAATTTCGACCTTGTAGGCCACTTCCTCAGTCCCCTGGCCAGACGGAAAATCCGTAAAGCCGGCGGCCGAGGATGCAATTTCGACCAAAGTCGAGACCATGTGTTCCTGGGACTCTGACCTTTGTCCCAGGAACGTCTTCGCAGAGATGAAGAAGACAGGTCTTTGTCTCTCTTCTGAGAGCGGGAAGAGTGAGAGCCCGAAGGCGCCTCACCCCGAGTGGGGAGAGACTGGCACAACTCCTTAAAATATCCTGTAAAGGTGGAGCCTAGGTTCAGAGGAACAAAGAAGCTTTGACTGGCTGAAGCACAGCGCATCTTCCTCGAATGCCTTCATCTGTTCCAGCTGCTCAGCGGAGCCCGCAGCCGTGGAAACCACTCACCTAGCCTCCTTCTACTTCACCGGAGGATTCCTTTTTTCCAGTCTCCCCAGCTTCAGACATGCCTTGTGGTCGTCCAGGATGTTGGGATGGAAGGCCAAGCAAAAGCTACATGACGAGGTGTCATGGCCGACACCTAGGCAGTAGACGCAGATAAGGTGGGGATCGGTGCGCGACATCTTCTGGCCGCAGGAACACCAGCAAAATCCTGGGGAAGACTTCTCCTCCATGATCGATGCTGCAAAAGCGTGATCGCTAACTCGGATGAGTCTGAGCTTCGGTAAAACCAACAATTTGAAAGCCAGGGCCTACGAAATGTGACAGCATGAGGGAGGCAACCTGTATCTTCCAGTGGAAAGGAAGATCTGGCATCATGGAGTGAAGCCGAGGACTATACCACCTGGCTGGGTGGGGTGGAGCCAACTTGAAGACTTCTGGTAGATTTAAAGGGGAAAGGGACAATGCCAAGAAGTGTGGACAGAACAACATATCCACGCTCCTAGATGTGACTTTATCAGACAAGCTGCACCAAGTTTCTGGTTAATACGGCAAATAACAGAGGAGATAGGATTGGAAAAGGAGAGGAACAGGTCCAGGAAAACTCCCAGATATTTAAAAGTTAGCACATTTTCAAGTACAGTGTTGTCTGGTGAGACTATTGAGAGAGTGGACTCAGACTTGGCAACCTTAGATAGGAAGGGTTTAGATCCAAATAGCATGGATTTTGGTTTTTTTTGCATTAACAATTAGGTGAAGTGAGTGGAACCAGGTGTTCGCCACAGAGTAGTCACTGGATAAAGCTCTGGATATATTCTCAACAGCCACGTCACTAGTGAAGAGGACACGGACATCTGCATAAAATAGGACATCATAAGTGAAACAGTCAGAGGGGAGAGAGTTTATAAACAGGGAGAATAAGAGTGGGCCCAGGATGGAGCCCTGGGGTACACTGGTAGTGACTGGGAGGGCGGGGGAGGTAGAAGGTCCTACACATACAGACCAAGATACATCTAAAAGGTAACTCCGGAACCCGTGGTCTCAGTAGAGCAGCCAAGGGTGTGGAGGGAGGAGAGTAATAGGGTTTGGTCGACCAGGTCGAATGCTTTAGACAGGTCGATAAAGACGGCACCCGTTGCCCTTCCAAAGTCCATGTTCCTAAGAATATAACTGGTAAACAGGGTGAGGGCAGATGTGCTGCAGTAATGTTTACGGAAGCCGTGTTGCTATCTGGACAGTAAGTAGTATGTGTCAATATAGTCAGACAGTTGTCTGTGGACAATCCTTTCCAGGAGTTTACTAAGGTGGGGGAGCAAGGATATAGGCAGGAGTTTACTAAGGTGGGGGAGCAAGGATATAGGCAGAAAGTTATCTGGGGATAGTGGGTCACCAGTCAACTGTACAGCATGGATTCAGGAAGGGGCATGGTACTTCCTCAGCCCTAGATACTGTTTCATCTTGGATTAGGGAGGCCATGGACCAAGGCAAACTCTCGGGGGCCATCTTTATAGACCTCTCGAAGGCTTTTGACCTGGTTGACCACACCATGCTATCAACACAGCTAAGATCAATTGGACTATCCACTGCTGCTCTCAGTTGGTTCTCCAACTACCTACATGGTAGAATGCAGTGGGTTAAATATGGCAGAGAGCTCTCGAGCCCCATCCCAGTAACAATGGGGTTCCCCCAAGGCTCAGTCCTTGGACCCCTGCTCTTCTCCATTTTTGTTTATAATCTCCCCGCAGCTGCTGCTCATTGTAAACCAATCCTCTATGCAGATGATCTGGTCATCCTGTCTCACTCCCCAGAGGTGGGGGTCATTAACAGCCACCTGAGTAATGACCCAAGAAACATTCAGACATGGATCCTGAACCATAAGGTAGTCCTTAATCTAAACAAAACCCAGGCCATGCTCTTTGGGTCCCGGGCTAAGATTAAACCCTCCCCGTGCCGTTCTGTGTTTCCAGAAAGGGGGGCATCCCGATCCCAATCACGGACAATTTCAAGTACCTTGGGGTAACATTGGACCCGCAGCTTGACCTTGGCCGCCATATCCAGAATACATGCAAAACTGTCAACTGTAAACTGGGTCTGGCCTAGAGAGTAAAAAATAACCTCACTCCAGCTGCACGTATTGCTCTTGCTAGAGGTATGCTTCTCCCCTCGCTATGTTATGGGCTCCTGTTTGCCAGCACCAATAAGGTCCATCTCTCTAGGTGGTCGACTGCCTACAACAACGTCCGCCACTTCGCCCTAGCGACCCCCCGGCTCACTCACCACTGTGATCTCTACAACAAGCTAAACTGGCTCTCTCCCTCAAAGCACATTGACTTTGTCCTTGGTTGCTTCACAGGAAAGGTCCTTAGCACAGGCACCCCCCCCCAGGGGTGGCAAGTCTGCTTGCCCAAACTGTTTCCTCTTCATATTACCTTAGGTCTCAGGGGTCTGCCACACTCAAGGTACCTGTGACTCGGACTCAAATGGGCGAGAGGGATTTTGCAGAGTGTGCCCCCAAACTCTGGAACACCTTCCCTGCCCAGGTCCGTGTTGCCCCTTCCTTCTCAGGGCTGCCTGCATTCATCCCTATGGAACCATCTCAAACTCGCATCGACCTGTGGGTGCCAAAAACCTCCGTGACAAAAATGTTAGCACTCAGCCCTCATACATAACAGCTGGCCCTTATGTTGATAGTTTTGTACCTGCTGCTACCAATCCTTGCCTTGTACTGCTCCAAAACTGGCACACACCGTTTACTCTGTCATACCTATTCTAACTAAATGTGCCTCACATGCCTTGTACTTTGTGTATTCTAAATTATGATGTTCGCATGTGACATGCAAGTTGTTTTTCCTAACTTGTACCTTGTTGTCTTATGACTTGTAATCTTTTTCCTAATTATGTACCATGTTGTCCCAAGTGTGTAAGTATGTAATTTCCTGTACTCTCCCGGGTCGTACCTGAAAACAGGCAAATTGTCTTGTCTAGTGTACTTACCTGGTTAACAAAAAAATTAAATAAATATCGAGACCATCCTGGCATGTTTTTTCAAGTGCTGGGCACTGAGGAGGTAGTCAATGCCAGGTTAAAGAGGTAGGTGAGTGGTTTTAAGATGGCAGGCGATAAGTCCATTGCTGCCTGGGCTGCCCCAGCTAGGCAGACTCTTCAGCAATTTGGAGTGTCCCGGGGCGGGGGGTGGTGGTCTGAAAGTAGAAATAGGGGAGTGGAGGAGTTTGAGGGGTATGGGTGGGGGGGATGATCAGAGAGACCAGTGGTCACCAAGGGTGGCAGCCTGCTAAAGAGGGCAGACAGGTCTGAATTTTTTATTGAAGGCTTCGGCCACAGCAATGGGGTCAGCCAGATATCCGGAGGGAGTGTCAAGGTGAATATTGGCGTTATGAATGCGTGGGCTGAGTAATGAGCCGACCTCGCTCCAGAAGTGATGAGGGTCACCAAGATTGTCCCTTTGTTTGCCCTAAAAGAAGGCATACTTTTGGCAAGGGCAGACTGTTTATAAAGGTTTTGCAGCCACCAGTATTCATTCCATTGGGCAGGATAGGGGCCTTTTTTGTAGGCTGACCATAGCTCATCTCTTTCCCTCATCATGGCCAGGAGATCTTTTGTAACCCAGCGCATACAGCCACCCCTAACTCAACAAGTAGTCAGGGGGAAATGTTGATTTTGGAGACGGAGGAGTGCGGCTGTGAAGAAACTCAGTCTCGGATACATCAGAGAGGGTGTAGAAGGTTGACCAGTTTATCGCTCAAACATCGTGAAGGAGGGAGGATGTCTGGGGAATTGAAATTACAGAAGGAGAGTAGTCTGGGGGTGCCACTTGGTCTTAGAGGTTCAGACCAGGCAGGCGGGGAGTGATCGCTAATGGCATCCAACAGAGTACCCTGTCCTCTCTGTTGGTGATTACCCAGTTAAGTGTATGGTTTTGGGTACTAGGTTTGTGTGTGGTGGGGATGGTGATAATTTGGGCTGTTTTATGGAGCTTGAGTTGGTTAGAGTAATCAGGTTCCTGGGCACTAAACCAGTCCAGATTGAAATTCCAAGGAAGATGGTGTCCCTGGCGGGGGAGAGGCTTACCATCCCTTCAAGGGATGCTTCGCTTTTATTAAATAAAAAGCAGAGAAAAACAACGGCAGCAACATCAACAAATCAGTCAAATGAAAAATCACAGAATTTGTTTTTTTAAACTAGAAACAGAAAGCCCAAAAGGATATATTCCTCTGACTTTCATTGTATTTAAGTTACTACTGAGATTCTGTTTTTTCAGAATTCTTAGCATTTAAGCCAAACAGTATTCAAGAGATTTTTCTTAACAATGCTGTCCTATGACCACTTCCACACATCACCCATTTTACCTTGATATCATACAGTCGGATAAAGTAAGATCTTTGTGGATTGTCTTTTACTAGGCAGGCTACCCCACAGCATTTCTTCATCCACTGGGGACTGTGTTCTGCTCCATAAACTTGGACTACAGCAGAAGACAATGTCTGAAAAAGAGAAACATTAATTCAAATCCTCCTCTTTAAAAAACTTTTCACATTTCAATAATTATATTCATCTCTTAACTCTGACCACACAAGACTCCAATTTTCTCAATAACTACTGCTGTCTAGCCTCAGTAGCACTGATCAATTTTGTAAACAGGCAATCCAGATTTGCTCCCCAAACCTGGGATGTCAGGCAGCGTCCCAGGGATGCTTTCCTCCCAGGAAGATTAACTGTGCCATACCGCTGCAGGGGGGTCTGCTGGTGCTGACGTGGCAATGCATCCTTTGTAGCACAGATGACCACATTCCACAGGATCACCACTCAGGACGCCGCTGTAGGAACATCCCCATCAGTAAGGTGGGTGGGCCGCCACAAGAGAGTCTTCCATGATACTAAATCATCCCCCCCTCAATGAAAGCACATCACTCTCTGATCCCAGCACCATTCATGGTGAGTCAAAGGGCAGCAAACATGGCTGCCAACTTGTAGTTTTAATGTTAGTTTCCACTAAGGTGCTGATACACACAAAGCACAAACTCCAAACAGAATTCCACACCCTGAACCGTGGGCAGTGAACTCCGCAGGCAGCGGAGGGCTCCTCTTGGGGAGGCCAAGGAGTGGAATGAAGGTCAAGGTACAGAATAACTATTCTAGTTTATTAAACAGATTTGGAGTCCGAAAGTAATATTAACACTGCCTAAAAAAGTAAAATACTGTCCTCATGTAAGTGATTTTAGCAGATATCAACATGGGGTGCAGTTAACATGGAATTTTCAAGTTTTAATGTTGACTTTTTTTTTTTTTAATGTAATGTTTTATATGAACTAGAAGTAAATAAACTCTTATGGCCTTCTGATCAGTTTGGTAATAACCAAGCAAAGCACAAAATCCTCATCCCTTTCCTCAAGCATGCCAGCTCTGTACAAGTTTATTCATCCAGAATTGAAGTATACGGACCATCAAAAAAGATGGTAACAGAGGAAGGGGGAAGACTCCTCTATGCATTCCCTTTCTTCATCTTTACCTCAAGAACCTGCAGGGTCACCTGGACTCCAAAGATCTGCAAGAGTGTCACTGCTGGTGGGGAGCCTTTCAGATAGTCTGGCTGAAGAGTAATACCTTGCCTAAACAGACAGTTAGGAATGCTTGCAATTGAACAAGAGCATCCATCTCACCCAAGTTTAGCAAAGGATGTCCCAATACATCTGGATGCATCTGTCCCGGGCACCCAGGGGGAGAAGTCACTTGGGATTCAGGTGCCTTTATCAGAATGCCCAAGTCACAGACTACAGAGCCTCTTTGTGAAAGATCCAATTAAGATAACCAGAACGGGCAAACTTTAAACCAAATACACCTTCCTGTCAGCCACCAACAGTCCAGAGATCAGAAGCTACAGGTGTAAAAAAAAGGGGGGGGGTGACATATCCCTCCAACTTCTTCCCTCATCTGATATTACTGTGGTTTCCCCCACCCCATCAACTGCCAACTCACCCAGCACTGTACCAGGTCAGAAATGTCTAGTGTTTCCATCTTTGACAGTTAGTGCCTTTAATTACCCCCAATCCTAGAAACTTGGCAGGTAACTGGTACCGCATACATATGCATCACAAACATGGACCACTGAAAATGCTGGCCAACCAGTTACACAACTGAATCTTTCTCCTCCCCTCAGCACCAGGTTAAATGATCATGGGCCCCCCTTGCTGTAAAAGCTTCAAATGGGCTCTATAGTTATACAAGCTTGTTATTGGTTCAGCTTGTCAGATTTAGTTAGTACACCTAGGAATTGAAAATAATGTCAACATCTTTTGATAGGGTATCATGTTTTTTTTTTTTGTTTGTTTGTTTTTGGTTTTTTTTAATGGGACACCTTGAAGTATTTTGGCTTTCCCAAATCTTTTCTAACTTGGCTACAACAAATATACTTACAACCAAAGGCTTATATCTGAATTAATGGGAATTTTTCTTCTTTTTTATTGGCGCAAGGAACCAGACAGGGTTGTCCTCTTTCCCCAGCCCTATTTGCCATATATATATTGAACCCTTGGCAGCGGTTTTCTGACAAGACCCCGAAGGTGGAAGGTATCCCCTTAGGACAAAAAACCTAGAAAATATCTATTCACTGATGACATTCTTTTAACCTTGCTTTCTCTGGAGCTTTCTATCCTAGCAGCTTGGAATATTTTTCGTCAATATGAACAATTACAGGGTTTTATTTAACTCTAAAAATTGATTAGCGTTTTGCTTATAAAAGTGCTAAAACATTGTGAAAATACATAGCACCTGCCTCATTGTGTTTAACAAACATAACACTTCTAGAAAACCTATATAAATACTTTCTGAACAGTTAGTATTGTCCTAAGTAAAAAACTGCTAATCAATTATTTAAAACCCTGAATTAGCAAACTTTAAACTTAACATATTAAGAACAGAGGCATTAGCGTTTTATTTTTCTCCATCCAACGCTCTTAGAGGCTCCCTTTCATTGAAATGGCGCCATACAAAAATCAAATATCTAGGAATTTATATTCCCATAAAATGAATGCACCTTGAATTAGTCAATTATGAACCTCTCTCAATACAAATTCAAGAGGATTTGAACAGATGAGGGCAGTTGAGGCTTACCTTTTTTCAACGTAGAAAGACTATACGTAAGAATGTTCTCCCAGGATTACTATATTTATTCCACGGTATCCCTACTTTTCCATCAGACTTTTATTTTCCATCCTGGAATAAGACCATTTCCTCTTTTATATGGGAGGGTCAAAAACCAAGGATCCATTACCCAACAATAACCCTAAGCTTGAAATGTGGGGGTGTCAATCTTCCAAATCTAAAACTCTATGCACAAGCTGCCTTCTTAAATATTCTTTATTTGGCTCTCCCTGACGTCTCAGTCAATATGGAAGGACATTGAATTTTCACTTAACGATATGTATGATATGAAAAAATAGCCTTTTCATCTAGGGAACCCCGGAGAGATTGTGTACTTCACTGCTCAGACATTAAGGGTTTGGAAAAGATAAAATGAACAACATCTCTAAAACAACTAATTTTCTTATTTACTTTAATCTCAGTGGATGAGTCATTCTTACTGGCCAATTATGATTCTACATTTAAAACATGGAGGAAACAGGGTCTTAAATTCTATGGGCAATTTCTCAGCTCCTCTGGGGTAGTTTCTTTCTCTGTTTTACGAACTCAATACTCCCTCCTGGAGAGGGATAGGTTCAGACATACCCAGGTGAGACATTTTATACTTAGAGGGAAACTTCAGTTTGTTTACCCTCACCCCTTCCAGCAATACGGAACCTAATGAGACACCTTACAGGGTAATTTATGGGATAAGATAATCAGCCATCTATATGGAATCCTACGAGAGGCACTGGGAGATTCTTCTTTAATACTTGAAGCCTGGAATAAAGACCAGCAAACAGCTGTTACTTTCGAAACATGGCAGGGGGCAACTTTAAAAGCCATCAAGATAACCGCCTCTAATGGGTGGTGGGAATCTGCATGGAAGTACCGCTCTTGGTACTTCTGATCTCCGGCAGTACTTACTAAATACCTCCTAGCCTCCTATGGCTTCTGTTGGAGAGGCTGTAACTGTAGACTGCAGATCTGGGTCACATTTTTTGGTTCTGCCTAAAGCTGACACCCTTTTGGTGTGCATTACAAGTAGAAATGACAGGATGTTTTGGAGAAGATATAGAACTAACAGCGGAAACTGAACTTTTATCAATCTATCCCCCTCAGTCCCTGATGGGACAGGACCTTATTTCCCCTATTCATACTGGTAGCAAAGAAAGCAATCACCTGATGGTGGATGACACCTCAGATGCCCTCAATGAGTGACTGGAGAAAGATTACCAAGGAAATCAAAATGAACAACTTATAGCTAAATTTAGGGACAGACTCCCTCAATTCGAGGTGAAGTGGCGCAAGTGGGTGTTCTATCAGTCAGGTTTGGACCCAGATTTCGTCCCTCAGGGAAATGATTTCATTAGAAAGGCATTAATCCCAGCAGAAGGACCGCCTTATAGGGAGGGAGGATGGGAAGAAAGGGAAACAAAGGAAAAGAAGCCTTGAAATTCGGGATGAGGAAGGAAAACAAATGAAACCCAAGGGTTAACATATGATACTTGTGTGGATATCTGTACAACAAAGATAATTACCATGTAAACACTATCTGATGACAACACCTGGGTACGTGAAAAGTTTTAAAGTAAATACTCTTATGTAACACCATGTCTCACTTCTTAATAAAAATTAAATTATAAAAAAAAGAAAATAATGTCAACATAACCTGTAATACTGGCTCATACTACAAGGACATCTACAATAATTTTGACTTTACCATTATTGCTATAGAACTGCAAATGCCTTAAACCCACACCAAAATTTCATAGAAGAATTGAAGAAGACTTAACTTGTCCCACCAGCTTCCAAACGCAGCCCCCCCCAAGAGAAAAGAAAAAAAAATGCAATTACAGCCCCCCATATGCAATCTCATTCAGTTCTGGTGCTAAACTGCTTCCTGCCCTGGATCTCTGCTAGTGAGCCACTACTCCTTCTAAGACAATCACTGCTGACCAGGTACACCATACAACCACAGCTTGCTGCCAAAGGTGGAGTTCCCTTTCTATCATGCCAGGGTACAAACCAGGAAGAACAAATCACAATGGTGGGACTCCATAAGACAGGAGTGGTCAGCCACTTGTATGCCCAAGATCCAAACACACTAGTCAAGAGAATTTCCGCCATTTTCCATTATCCTACTTATCGCCCCAGTGAAATGCATACAGTGATGACCTAGGGTGGTCAGATGGCACACAGTCACCCTCACCCCAGTGACACCATCACCAGGCCTCAACTAGGTGTCACAGCAAGAGTGCCATCCCTGGGCCACCCAACCCTGGAGGACTGCACAGTCACAGACACTGGACCCTCTCTGCTGGCATGTACTCCCATCTTGGGCTTGGTGCACGACCTGAAAGAAAAAATTACTCACCTTAGTAATGTTGTTTCTTCTAATGGAGTCTTGCTGTATTCTGACTATTGCAGTTAGGTCCTGCCTTTCAACTGCCAAGGAGAACAAAGAGTTAACGTTCCACGGCCAGTATGGAACGTTGAGCGCGAGCTCGGTTGAAGCCTCTGTCTGCTGTTGTTTAGACTCTAACCGTCATATCTTTTCGAGCAATACTCACTAGAAGTTCCGTGTGGAAACTGTAAGACTCACACTACCCAACTGGCAACTAAATTTATTAAGAAAGGGTTTTTTGGTTTCAAAGCAAAGACTCAAGTCAGGAAACCCAAAAAACAAAACCCAACACCCCCAAAATAAAGGAGGGTGAAAAAGGGGGCACCTCTAGGGTGCCAACACTGCTCCTGCCCACCCACATCCCAAAAACCAGGTTCTGAGAGAGGGAGGAGGGAGGTCAGAATACAGCAAGACTCCATTAGAAGAAACAACATTACTAAGGTGAGTAATTTTTTCTTCAAACAACATGAAGTCTTGCTGTATTCTGACAATTGTAGACTACCAAGCAGTACCTCCATGGAGGAGGGACAGAACCTACTTTGGGAATAGGCTCTGAAGTACTGCTGTGCCAAACTGAGCATCACTCCTAGCCTGGATATCCAGAGAGTAATGCTTGGTGAATGTATGGACTGTTTTCCAGGTGGCTGCTTGACAAATTTCTAAGATAGGAATATCCCTGGCAGCAGCACCTCTAGTAGAGTGAGCCCTCAGGCCTGAAGGTGGTGTTCTACCCAGTTTTTCATAGCAGAATTGTATACAAGAGACAATCCACCTGGCAATAGATCTTTTAGTGGCAGGTTTGCCCTTACCAACCTCTCCATATGTGAGGAACACCTGGAGGGACTCAAACCTGTGACCTTTGGTGCGCTCTATGTAGTAGCTGAGGGCCCTTTTAACATCCAAGCTGTGCAACCTCCTCTCTCCAGAGGAAGAATGGTCAGTGAAGAAAACAGGGAGAGACAGACTGATTAAGGTGGAAATCTGAAACCACCTTAGGCAAAAACTTCCTGTTAGTTTTTAGGACCACTTTATCTCTATGGAAAGAGATGAAATCGGACTCCACTGACAGGGCTTGCAATTCACTGATACGCCTGGCAGAGGTAATGGCTACCAAAAACAGTTTTCCAAGTCAAGTACTTAAGCTCTGCAGAGGACAAAGGCTCAAAGGGTGGTTGCATAAGCTAAGCAATGCAAATATTAGGTCCCAAGCAGGAGCAGGGTCCCTAAAGGGGGGATTGGTGTGCAGCAATCCCTTGAAGAACTGACAGAACACAGGATGGGCTGACAGAGGAGAGGGCTTGCCTACTGACAAGAAGGGAGAAACAGCTGCCAGATGCACTTTAAGTGTAGCTGGCCTAAGTCCCAAGCCATTAAGATGAACCATATAGTCCAGGACTGTAGGCAACCCAGCAGATTCTGGAGAAATGTACTTATTAGAGCACAGAATAATGAACCTTTTCCATTTGGAGTTGTAAGTCTTTCTGGTGGAAGGCTTTTGAGAAGCCTTAAGGATATCCAGAACCCCTTGCGAAAGGTGTAAATCAGCAAACTCTAACTCTTCAAGAGCCATGCCTTGGGACTGAGAGATTTGAGGTTCGGATACCAAATCCTCCCCCGAGAGGATTTCAACAGGTTGTAATTCCTGGGAAGAGACGGGGGAAGGTGGACTGCTAAGGACAGCAACAGTGGGTACCAGGGCTGTCTGGCCCAGTCTGGAGCAATCAGAATCACTTTGCATGGTTGAGACCGGATCTTGACTAGCACTTTGAACAGGAGAGGTAAGGGGAGAAAAGCATATAGGAACTTCTCTTTCCAATTCAGAATCAGAGCATCCAAGGGGACTGAGCCCAAGACCGGGGATCTGCAACAAAAGAGAGGAAGTTGGTGATTGTCTGGGGCTGAAAAAAGATCTATCTGTGGAGTGCCCCATCTCGAGAAAATCACTTCCAACACTAGGGGATCTAGGGTCCATTCGTGATGGCCCTGGGATATCCTGCTGAGAGCATCTGCTAGGACATTGTCCTTCCCTGGGAGGTGAACTGCTATCAGAGAGGTTTGCAGGGAATAGGCCAGAGACCATAACCTCATTGATTCTGTGCACAAGGCCGCAGACAGAGTGCCTCCTTGCTTGTTGATGTACCACATTGTGGTGGTATTGTCTGTTCTGATCTGGACTACTTTGTTCTGTACAGATTTGGAAAAGGCTTGCAGTGCCAGAAACACTGCTCTGAGTTCCAAGAGACTGATGTGAAGCAGGGATTCTTGAGGTGACCACAGTCCTTGGGTGGTAAAATCCCCCAAGTGGGCTCCCCAGCCCAGCAGGGAGGCATCTGTGGTATCACTGAATGAGACTGAATGACAAAAGGAACTCCCCGACTCAAACTGTCCTGATCCTGCCACCATTGCAGAGCCTGGATCAGGGTTAGAGTCACTGGGACTAGTTTGGTAAGGGAATCCTTTCTTTGGGACCAGAAGGCTCTTAAGTGGAACTGAATGCCCCTCATCTGGAATCTTGCCCTCGGACCACTGCCATAGAGCCTGCCATGTGGCCCAGGAGCTGCAAGAAATGCCTTGCTGATCGAGACACCTGAAGGGTGAAAGAAGAGGCCAGTTCTATAAGGGTCCTTGCCCTGTCCAGGGGAAGGAAGGCTTTTGCTCTTATTATATCCAACTCTGCCCCTATAAAGGTGAGGAGCTGTACTGGCTAGAGAACTGACTTTGGAAGACTGAGGAGGAATCCTAAGGAAGTGAGCACTTGCTGAATTATTTGCAGATGTGACTTGACTTGGTCTGGAGACTGACCCACTATGAGCCAGTCGTCCAAGTATGGAAAGATGGAGATCTTTTTTCTCCTTAGGAAAGCAACCACTACTGCCAGGCACTTTGTTAACACCCTTGGGGCTGATACTAGGCCAAAGGGCATTGCTCTGAATTGATAGTGGCCTGAGGGCAACTCGAACCTGAGGTACTTTCTGTAGGAGCACCTGCTGGGAATGTGAAAAAGGCATCTCTGAGGTCCAGGGAGGCTAGCCAGTCCCCTGGCCTTAGAGAGGGCAGAATTATTCCCGGAGTCACCATTCTGAATTTTGGTTTTAGAAGGTGCTTGTTCAGATATCTTAAATTCAGGATGGGCCGCCATTCTCCTGTCTTTTTGAGGGTTAGGAAGTACCTGGAGTATAATCCTTTGCCCCTGTGAAGGGTAGGAACCCTTTCTATGGCTCTGAGAGCCATGAGGGAAGAAACCTCTGCCTCTAGGGCAAGGGTCTCTGAAGGATTAGCAGGTGGAAAGGATCTGGTTCTCATCTTGGTAAATTTTTTGAAGCCGAGAACCAGTCCCTGGCTTACTACTTCCAGGACCCACTTGTCTGATGTCAAAGACTTCCAGTCCTGGACAAAGTAAGCCAGCCTGCCCCCTATAGGTACTAGAGAATTGGACCAGGCAGACCCATCAGGGTGTCTGCTTGGCAGGGGCTTTAGGCTGAGGGGTGGAAGCAGGCCTGCTCATTCCCAGTCTGCCTCTCCCTCTGAAGAACTCCCTCCGAGCATAAGCAGAAGAGGAGGACTGGGCTTGGTAAAAAGGCCTCTGAAAGGGCCTGCCCCAGGCATGCTGTCTCTGAGAAGTGGCTTGCCTTTCTTTGACCTGAGCACTCCTGTAGGTGGTCCTGTACTCATCCATCTTCTTCATGTAGTTCTCCGTCTGCTCCCCAAACAGAAAATTACTAATGACAGGGAAATCCATGGCCTTAGCCTGCGTATCCAGTGATAGGCTAGTACATCTGAGCCAAGCCATCCTCCGAAGGGCCACAGATGTAGCCATGACTCTAGATGAAACATCACTGGAGTCCACAGCAGCACGAAACTGCACCTTGGATGCCTCAATCCCATTCGCAGCCACCTGCTCCAGCTCCTTGGCAAGCTGGCCAGGGGCCTGTTTAGCCAGAGCCAGCACAGTGTCCCACCTGGACTTCTGGTATCTAGCTGTGTAGGTCATATAGTTAGCCTGCCTGAGTCCCAAAGATGCTACCATGTACTGCTTCTTTGCCATGGCATCAATCCTCCTGGAGTCTTTATCTGGGGGTGTGTGAAGCTAAGGGAATACATGCCTTATCACAGGCAGCAGCCTGCACTACCCCGACATGGCTGCAGTACTGGGAAAGGAACTCCGTGTCTGATCCTGAAAGGGTATACCTCTTGTCCATTCTTCTGTCCACGGGAGGTATGGAATTAGGAGTCTTTAGAATTTTAAATGTCTGTTTCCCAAAAGATTTATGGAGGGGAACAGACAATCTCCTGGACTCAGATGTCCATCATCTCAACAAAATCAGGCTCTTCCAGATCCTCTACTGCTTCTTCCATTGGAAGCTGGAGGGTTTCAGCCACTTTCTTGTAAAACATAAAGTGGGAAAGGGACTCAAAGCCTAGGAGGAAAAACATCTGAAGGTCTGTGTGGGGAGATGTCCGGGTCAATAGGCACATCCAGACTTTCATAATCACCATCACCATCATCATTATCGTCATACACTTTAATATATTTTTTTGAACCGAGCAAAGGAGAAATCTCCAGAGTGACTGGAGTTTAAACAACAGCAGACAGAGGCTTCAACTGAGCTCGCGCTCACCGTTCCATGCTAGCCATGGAAAGTTAACTCTGTTCTCCGGGGCAGTTGAAAGGCAGGACCTAACTGCAATAGTCGAAATACAGCAAGACTTCATGTTGTTTGAAGCACCAGCATGCCAGGCAGCCCCATGTTGGCCAACACACGAACCGCCTGGGGCATTTTATACATCATAACACTGGGACAGGAATGCAGAGTACTGAGTAAATGTTCTGGATGCTCTGTACCAAAGCCCCACAGACTGGCTCACTTAAGTGTTTAATAGGTTAGTAACAGAATTTTACAGGCAGAAAATGACTCTAGGTGAATCAAACCTGTTCTATGCAATGCTCCCATCATGTAACTCCACTTTGCTATCAAGAGAACCTCATTTGACCCTTCTCTCCCCCCACTCTTATCATACCCACATGTCTAGTCTACCCTGTCCTAAAATCTGTAACCATTAGGACATTAACTACCTCCCTAAGTAGATGGTCCTAACGGTCTCCCATGAAGTAGTACTTCCACATATCCCTCCTGAATCCCCCCTCCCGAGTAGATGGTGCCAACGGTCTCCCACCACACTCTGTGAAGAACTACTTCCTCATATCCCTCCCCCCAATTTATAATTATGTCAGGACCTGTAACCAGGATCTTTCAAGAGTCATTAAGAACTGGAAGAATGGTTAATTCACTGAGAGAGGCAACAGTGTGTCAAAAAGGGTAGATGGGAGCACAGCAACAATTATAGACCCGTGAGCTCAACATCAACTCTCGTAAGACACTGAAGGGAATCATTAAGGAACACCTTAGTACCACGGCTGGTTGGGATGAAACATAACATGGTTTTACCTCTGGCAGGTCATGTCAAACCAACCTGTTGCAATTCTATGAGAAAATGAGCAGGGACTTGGATAAGGGTCTCCCGGTCGACGTCATATTTTTAGACCCAAGTAAGGCATTTGACAGGGTTCCCCACAAAAACTTATTGAAGAGTTATCGACTATTAGACTGAATGGTAATAACAACTGGAAAAAATCATGGATGACAGGTAGAAAGCAGTGGGTCACCCTGAGAGGGTGAGCCTCACAGTGGGAGCAGGTGACTAATGGTGTGCCACATGGGTCTGTGTTGGGACCAGCCCTCTTTATTATATGCATTTCATCCATGAAAAGTGAAGAAAAGGTCTGGTTGTCAAAATTCGCAGAGGACACTCCACTAGGGTACATAGTTCAGAAAGATTCCGATATTCAGAAATTGCAGCATGAATATTCACACTGGGCTGAAAAACACAAGCTGCCTTTTAACTTGGACAAAATGTGCTGTCACGCACCTTGGCAACTCAAATAAGATGGCCAGATACTCATTTGGGGAAAAAGTTTGCGAGAACAACTGAAGAGAAGGAACTAGGTGTCATTATCACCAGTGATTTCAAAAACCAGTAAAAGATTGCCAAGTAATAGCTAAACAAGGCCAGAGGGATGTTGGGATGCACAGCAAGGCATATAACTAGTAGGGATCAGAACATGTTACTGCCGTTGTACACCTCATTGGTGAGGCCCCATTTGGAGTACTGTCCACAGTTTTCATCCCAGATAACCAAAAAGCACCCCAGAAAAACACATCTGTTTGTTGGACAGTGTTCAGAGAAAAGCAACTAAAATGATCAGGTCAGTCAAACAGCTAAGATATCATGAGGACAGACTTTAAATCTCTATACACTGGAATACAGACGCTTTTTTTTGGGGGGGGGGGGAGAATATGTGCCTAATCTACAGATCATACACCAATGACGACCTTTGGAAATGTCTGGGACTAGAACATAACAATAGTTTTTATTCAGCTAGATCCCATGACCTTTAGCTGAGAAGAGATGGTTTTAGGAGAAAAAAAAAAAAAAGGCCATTTTTTTTTTTTTTTTTTTTAACCCAGAGTGTGGCGGAAGCATGAAATGGGTTACCACTGGACGTAGTTGGTAGATATACCATGGTAATATTTATAAAGCACCTCAACATATCGTTTTTCACAGTCCACAGGAGGCTATTCCCTTTGAGTCAAGGGTGAGCTGTACATACAGGTTACTCACCTGTAACAGGAGTTCTAGGAATGATATATGTTGTTCATCCACACTGTCTGGCAGGTATCCTTGCCGCTTTAAATCTTGCCGGAAGGTCTTCAAGCTGGCTCCTCCCACCCACCTGGGTGGTAAAACTCTCGGCTCCGCCCCATGACGCCACATCTGCCCGCTGGAAGCTCAGGTTGTGCCGAGGCTGGGAGGTCGGGTGGGGTGGGATGAACAACATATACCATTCCTAGAACTCCTGTTACAGGTGAGTAACCTGTACTTTGGGACATGGATATGTTGTTCATCCACACTGTCTGGCAGACTCTAGAAGTTCTCCGGGAGGAGGGAGGCAAGGCATACACCCCTACTTAGGGAATAGAGACTGAGAACCGAGGCCCCAAAACCAGCATCCCGGCGTGACTCAAGGTCGATGTGGTAATGGGTGATGAAGGTGTGTGCTGACTTCCAGGTAGCAGCCCTGCAGATTTCCTGGATAGGGACGTCCCTGGAAGCAGCCACCGATGCAGCAGTATGGCTGGTAGAATGAGCTCTTATCCCTCTGGGAGGCTCCATGCCCACCAACTTATGGCAGAGATTTTCTTTTTAATTTTTATTTATTTATTTATTAAATTCTCGGATTACAAATACCTTTGAGCAGAAACTGCTCGTTTACAGAGGTTCCACGTCAAAGGATGAGGATCAACATACATACAGAGGTAGTAAAAGAATGCACAATAAACAACCAAAACTACTAAAAGAAAAAATAATGATACTCTGTTATAACATACATTGTGATAATATTCATAAAACGAGCAGCTTGAGTAGGCAGCTGGCTGCGGTAGCAATAAGAGATAGAGGGCACCATAGGCAGTTAGTATTGCAGGCGTGCACCGGAGAGGAAGTTGGCAGGCTAATGGGCCACTGTCCGGATGGTGGGAAAATGTCTTGTACCAGTGGAGATGTGAAGCAGGAAAGGAGTACAAGGAAGGCCCAGTGCCAGAGGGAATGAGATTGGGAAAGGGCGGGCTGTGAGACATGAGTGAGCTGGGAGGTGTTTAGAGAGATCTCTGTTCAACGAAACAGTCACATTGAGTGGTAGAGGTGAGGTAAAGTTTGAGATTCCTTTGAAGGGTCCAAGTGTAGTAGAGGAAAGTGTCTTTATTGAGGGAATTGAACCATTGAGCAGCTCTATAGATAAAGGACCGCTGACCCATGGAGGTACAACATCTGGGAACCTGAAAGGTTAGAGATTGGGCACCATGTGTTTGTTGAGTGCCCACTGTAGGTAGTGAGGGTGAGCTAACACCAGGTGGCATGAGACCAAGGAGAATCTTTTGTGGGTAAGCAGGTCTGGT
Organism: Neoceratodus forsteri; assembly: GCA_016271365.2. NCBI lineage: Eukaryota > Metazoa > Chordata > Ceratodontiformes > Ceratodontidae > Neoceratodus > Neoceratodus forsteri. Next base: position 431,428,846 of record CM028131.1, read on the forward strand.
ATTGTATTCTGCTGCGTGAGGGTAGCCAGCTGGCCTGCATAGAGGTCACAGGTGTGTGTTTGTCAGGCTGCACCCGCCAGTAGTCTACAGGCTTTGTTAAGAGCAACTGAGATCCACGCGAGGGCACTTGTTGGGGCACAGCCATAGATGGCAAGGCCGTAGTCGATAGAGGTGACAGAGCTGTAGATGGCTAGTTTAAGGGGCATCCGCAGGCATACAGTGCTTGTGTTTGTGTAGTAGTCCAATCCGTATATTGGCGGTCTTGGCAACAGTGTCAATATGCAGAGTGTAGGAGAGGGTACTATCCAGGGTAATACCAAGGTACTTGAACTCCTTGACATGTTCAAGTGGGTTCCCAGCGTGGTTCTTGATGGTGAGGGACAGAGAGTTGTGCCTGCTCTGTCGGTTACAGAAGGACATGGCTTTAGTCTTGCTGTGGTTCAGGACAAGTTTATGAGAATTGAACCAGTCTTCGATGCGACTGAAGTCGAGCTGCAGCTGGATCTAAGGACTGTAATGTCATGGTGGCTGGAAAACAGGACTGCATCGCTCATGATAGTAATATTTTTTGGTGGCAGGCACTGGAGAGATCTTGATGAAGAGGGAGAAGAGTAGAGGCCCAGAATATACCCCTGGGGACTCCGGAGCGGACCGGTTTCTCATCCAAGAGATCCCTGCAATCCTTACACGCTGGATCCGATTATCAAGGTAGCTGGTGAACCATGGAAGGGCATCGTTGAGATCCCAATGGAGGACAGTTGCTTGAGCAGTAGGGGTGGTTAACTATGTCGAATGCCTTGGTAAGGTCTATAAATACTGCCTCCACAATTCCCTTTGTCAAGCGTGGCATGGATGAAGGTTGTAAATTCCAGTAGTGCAGTGGTGGTGCTGTGCCCTTTCTGAAGCCATGCTGCTCTGGGCACTGTACATTGTACTTATCCAGGAATTCAACTAGTTGGTCCGACACTATTTGCTCCAGCGCTTTGATAGTGGGGGAGGAGTGAGATCGGTCTGTAATTGGTGTGCAGTGTCCTATCTCCGCTTTTAGAACCGTGTGACAGTGGCTTTCTTCCAGAGAGAGGGAAATGGCCCAATCTAAGCGTAGAGATTAAAGATCTTTTAAGTGGTTCTAATATTTCATCGAGGACTTGTGCCAGCAGTTTCAGGTCAAGGAGTCACCACTGTACCATTGTTTGCCGATGGCCTTTTGAATGTATTTTCTAGCTACTTGTGGTGGGACCTCATAAAAAAAAAAAACTCTCTGGGGTTGTATGCGTTCTAGTTGGGGGTAACTTGGGAGGAGCTGGAGGAGGTTAGTCGAAAAATTTGGTGGAAGGACACTGTCCAGGTTTGTAAATGCATTATTAAAAGTGCTGGTGATGATACCTAGGTCGAGTGTAGGAGTGCCATGAAGGTTGGAGCATAGTGGGTGGTGCTTAGGATCCTTGCCTGTGAGTTCTTTCATGTTGTTCCAGAATTTGTTTCTGGCCCCAAGGGTTGGTCAGAGCTCTTTGTATAGCTGCGTTTAGCATTCCGTATTCTTCCGAAGTGCAATCATTTCTGGCTGCTTTGTATAACTGTATGTTTACTTAGGCCGGAGTTGCACTAGCACAATGCCAGAGGTGGTCTCTGTGCTTGAGCAGAGTTAAAGGTCAGTTGTAACCCGGGTTAGTCTGTCCTTTGACCTTCATCTTTTCACTGGTGCATAGATGTCACAGGCTTCGTGAAACGCTTGATAAATAGGTCCAGAGCTTGTTGGTGTCATTGAGGGAGTCAAGCACTGCCCAGTTCAGCCTGGTTAGATGGGATTTTAACAGCTGGAGGTGCCCTTGTTTGATAACGCTCATAGATAAGCTTGGGAGGCGGTTGTGGTATTTGTTTGACCAGGAGCAGATGACAGGCGAAGTGGTCACTATTGTATCCGGGAGTACAGAAACATTGGAGATGCATTCAGGACGGTTAGATAGAATCCAGTCTAGAAGCGTAGGAGCCTCTCCTATAGTTACACCTGGTGGGGCATTGACCAGTTGAGTGAGGATGCATGCTGCATCCTTATAGGTAGCAGCCTCAGCGGAGAGCCAGTTAATGTTAAAATCCCCATGATTATTGTTTCAGAATTATGTTGCTGGACCCTTAGATATTCCATGATGATATGGAAGCCAGCAGCCTGGTCTCTTGGTAGGTAAACCGAGATGACAGTGAGTTCCTTGTTATGTGCACCAAGGAGGATTTTGATTGTGAGGACCTGAGAGGAGTTGCTCAGGCTAGGGGATGGGATGATGTGACCCATAAGGGTATCCTTAAGATAGATGGCACAGCCCCCGCCCCGTTTAGCAATCCTGTCTTGCCTGAAAATGCAGTAGCCAGGGATAGAGACTGAGGTATCAGGGATTTTAGGGTTTAGCCATGTTTCCACAACTGAGAGGACATCAGGGTTGTGCTGTAGGATCCATGTCTGGAGGGAGTCAAGTTTGTTGAGGATGCTGCAGGCATTAATGGATGCCATGGTAAGTGTCCCTGTCCTTCTGATTGGTGCCACTGCAGGCTGCCCAGGTGGTCCTGGGTTAGGGTGAACATTTCCTGAGAGCAGGAGCAGCATAAGGAGAATTTGTAGGAGAAAGGATTTCAGCATCTTGTAGATACCTGGTGGTTAAGTCATAGCCAAAAGAAATTATCAACAGCTGAGGTCCAGAGTCACAGAATGTGTTAGAATTCCTGCAGGTGATGAACTGTGCCTCGCATATGCAGGATGTGAAATCCTTTTGTCTGCATGCTTTTGTCATTCAAAGAGGTTGTTGAAAAGCCCACATACAGATCATGGAGCAGGTCAGACGAAAATGTGGATTCAAGCAGACCTAGAGTCACTGAGTTTATCAGACTTAATTGCTTGACTTATGTTTTGCTTGGGATAGCTTCCAAAAAGTTGATTTTTAAATGAAAAATGCAGATACCTGGTTGTGATGTTTTGCAGAAATCCAGTTCAGGAGACTTTCACGGATGTAGTGAGCAAGAATGGTGTAGTTACTCCAAGCAGAAAACCATGTAAATCCACAAAACTAAGCTACAGACACAGACAAGCAGCCACAGTGGAGGGAGGGATCTTGTATCCATCGGGACTCCCGCGGGGACCAGAGCTGAGATCTATGCAGGAGGTGACCCACCTGCTTATTGTCCGCTTGGCTGCAGGTCTGCCAGGTGCAGCTTCAGCGTAGGTGACAAACAGCTGGCGAACCTCTCCCCAAATTCCAGCTGTGTGCTCCTTATAGTAGGCGAGCGCCCTTCTAGGGTCCAGAGTATGGAGCCTAGATTCAGCCTCCGAGGTGTGATTGGGGTAGAACACCGGCAGAGTCAACACCTGGCTAAGGTGAAACTCCGACACCACCTTCGGAAGGAATTTCTGGGTGGGAAGAGACAAACTTTGTCCCTGGGAAGACCAGGTAAGGAGACTCTATGCAGAGCGCCTGAGCTCTCCCATCCTTCTGGCTGACGGATAGCCACCAAGAAGGCGGTTCCTCCACGACAGGTGAGAGAGTTCACACCTGTGCATTGGTTCAATGGCTTGCCCATGAGCTTTGCCAGTACCAGCAGTAGATCCCACTGAGGTGGAGGTTCTCGCACGAGAGGAAATGTGATCAAGGCGTTGAAAAAGCGCCAGACCACCTTCTCCTGCGCTACTTAACTGCTTCCTGCCCGCGCCCGTGGGCAGAGATGGCTGCCAGGTGCACCTTAAGGGGTCAGCTTTACCCAAGCCCTAAGGAGAAAGGGACCAAAGGTAGTCCAATATGCTCGCCAAGGAACAGGAGGAAGGGTCCAGTCTCTTTCCGGCACCAAATGGAAAATCTCTTCCATTTGAAGGCGAGATTTTCTGGTCGACTCCTTACGGGACGCCTCAACTACGCTGAGGACCTCGTCACAGAAAGACCCAAGGCCTGGAACTCTAGCCGCTCAGGAACCAGGCCATCAGGTGCAGGGATTGAAGGTCCGGATGGAATACCTTCCCTGATTGACAGAGCAGGTCCGGGCGAGCTGGAAGCTGCCTCGGGAGCCTGGAGCTGAGGCTGAGGAGATCTGGGTACCAGTACTGGCGGGGCCAGTCTGGGGCTATCAGAATCACCTGCGCCTTGTCCCTCCTTGCTTTGAGAAGCACCTTGTGCATCAAAGGGAACGGGGGAAAGGTGTAGAAGAGGCCCGGGTCCACGGCCTCGAGAAGGCATCCCCTGCAGCGAGCCCTGCTGAGGGTGGGCATGGAACAGCCTCGGCTTCGCATTCTCCCTGGAGGCAAACAGGTCCACCTGAGGTGTGCCCCAATGGGAGAACAGATCTTGTACTACTCCGCAGAGAGACCACTCATGGGACGCAGCCCCTATCCAGCTTAGGCATCGGCCAGGGTGTTGGAGACCCTCCACATGAACGGCTAGGAGATCCGGCCCAGGCTGCGTCGAGTGACCAGATGCGAGAGCTTCTTGCATAGAAGCATGGAGCATGTCCCACCCTGGCGGGTTTAGATAGTACATGGTCGTGGTATTGTCCGCTCGGACCTTGACCACTTGACCCCAAGAACGGAGCAAAGGCGGTGAGAGCTAGGACGGACCACTGGAGCTGCAGCAGGTTGATGTGGCATCGGGACTCCCGCAGGAACCAGAGGCCGTGCGCTCGGTGTTCCCCCAGATGGGCACCCCAACCCATCAGAGAGGCATCGGTCGATAGAGAGACCGTCGGCTCGGGGCGGACAAACGGGATGCCCTCCTGCAGATGAACTGGAACAGTCCACCACTGGAGAGCGTTCCACATCCCCTGGGTCACCGTCATTAGCTGGTCCAATGGATCGCGGCATTGGGACCACTGGCTGGCCAGCCCCCACTGAAGGGGGCGCATGTTCCAGCGGGCCCAACAGACCACGCTGGTACAGGCCGCCATGAGACCCAGGAGGTGCAGGAAGTCCCGGCATGAATTGCTCAACCAGAAATGATTGGGCAAAGGAGAAAGAACCCCGGCCCTGTCCACCGAGCCGATGTTTGGCTCGAAGAGAGCTCGAGCTCTGCCCTATGAAAAGAATCACCTGCTTCGGCTCGAGTTCTGACTTGGCCTCGTTGATGAGGAGGCCGACCTGAGAGCAAACCTGGAGGGCCAGATCTCTGGACCACTCCACCTCCTGTCTGGAGGAGGCTGCAATCAGCCAATCGTCCAGGTAAGGGTAAACCCGGACCCCTCGGCGCCGCAGGAATGCTGTCACCACTGCCATGCATTTGGTGAAGACCCTGGGAGCTGGAGATAAGCTGAAGGCATGGCTTGAACTCAGAGGATCCCTCCGCTCCAAAGCGAAGGAACCTCTGATGTGACGGACGGACGGATAGGGACGTGAAAACGCGTCCTGCAGGTCCAGAGAGCAGAACCACATGCCGTGTTCCAAGGATGGTATTATCTGAGCCAGAGTGACCATCCTGAAGGTTCAAGACCTTAGGAACTTGTTTAGGTAGTGTAGGTTGAGAATGGGGCGCCAGCCCCTCGTCCATTTTGGAACCAGGAAGTACCTGAACATGAACCCTGGGTCTGAGGGAGGGTCCGCCACCTCTCTGATCACCTCCTTCTCGAGGTGGAGAGCGATGTCGGCTCAGCGAGCAGACAGCGAGGCTTCGGACCCCGAGGCCCCCCAAGGTGCGACTGCTCTGAAGGGTGGGGCCTGCTCGAACTCCAGAGGCAGGCCCTTTCCAACCACCTCCAACACCCACCGGTCTGTGGTGATAACGGACCAGGCGGAAAGAAAGTGGCGCAGCCGCCCCCCCACAGGGGGCACCTGGGGTGAGGCGACGGGGTTGGGGGCGACACCTCTCAACCAGTCACTAGGCAGGCTTGGAGGAAGGACCAGCCGAGGGACCTCTAGGGCCTTTACCTCCCTGCTTCCTGAAGGAGGAAGCCCAGGGCTTGGGTTTAGGATGCCAAGCTTGAGCCTGCTGGCCCTGACGTTGCTGGGCCAGACGTGCCGTGGGCACAGAGGGACGAAAGGGCTTAGGCTGTGGTCTGCGGCCTTTGTCCTTCTGTGTGGATGAGACCGAGTCCAAGGTAGCACTGGACTTCTCGATCCTCTGCAGGTGACCTTCCACCCCAGGGCCGAAGAGGTCGGTCCCCAGGAAGGGGACATCCACCAACTTGTACTGGGTATCCGGAGCGAAGGTGGATATCCTCAGCCATGCCCAAAGGCGCATAGCCACTGCGGCCGCTACTGACCTGGCACATGAGTCTTCAATGTCCAGAGCAGTCTGAAGCTGCTGTTTGGCCACTGCCCTGCAGGTCCCCCGGAAGATGAGGAACTACCTCGTCCAGGGAGCCCAACAGGGCATGAGAGAAATGTGCCATGAGTACGGCCGAACTGGCCTGACGAAGGCCGAGGGAGGATGCAGCTTAAGACTTTGCACCCGGCATAGTCCAATTTCTTTCCTTGTCGGGAGGTTTGTCCACGCCCCAGCGTTCCCCAGCGCGAGCAGCTGTCAGTAACTAGCCCCCAGCTGAGGGTGTTCGAAAAAACCGGACAAAGAACGATAGGGACCGCAAACTTCCTGGCCAGCCTGGGCGAGGGCGCAGGACAGAAAGCAGGGCGCTGCCAGAGCTCCAATGCCGGGCCCACTATGGCCTCGGCCACCAGAAAAGTCTCCGTAGGGGAATCCCCTCGGTCCAGTATCTCCGTAAGGGGATACCTGGCCCGCTTAGACACAGGTTCGAGCTTCATCCCAGTGGACTCCGAGATGAGCCAAAGCAATCCCAGATAGGACGAAGGGCTATCATCCATCGACTGACCCCCAGAGGACTCCAAGTCTACTCGCCTGGAGAAAAGGGAGGAATCGCCGTCGGACTCTGAAGAGTCCGCAAAGAGCTGCCTCTGGCCTGAGCCACCCTCCACCTGCCGAGGTTGATCAGGAGTGAGGGTGACAGACAGCTTATGGGCAGTCCCATGCCGACCGAGAATTCTTGGTTCGGAGCCCCAAATAATGGCTGTGGAGGCGGAGATTCACGGAATCGATGGAGCAGCTGGTTTAGTCAACAACCGCCTGGGAACAGGCTTCTCGGGTAAGTCGAGGGTTGTTTCGGCCGATCCGTGACAGCCATTAATGTGGGGAAGGCGATGGCGTCGGCTTGTTCCGATCAGAAGGAAGCTGTTGCCGCGAATCTCGTACCATCGGCGTAGCTTAAGTGAAGCCTCCTCGTCTGAGGAGGAGGACGGCGCAATGACACCGCTTACTGCGGTGCGGGCCGCCATAATGACGGGATCGGCTGGACCGAAAGTCAGGGCGAGACCCTCGGCTTTTTACGAGGTGCGGGAAGGACGGGGAACGGCTCTCCCCTCAGCTCGGAGGGTTCACCCGAGGCTCTGGAACCAGAGGCACTGGTAAGCCCACGGGATCCTCAACTCCCACCGGGGGAACCGGGGAGAGAGGGAGGATTCTCAGCTTCGCCTGGCGACAACCCGTCCAATGGGTCGAGAAAAATCTCGACTGCGTCAACGGGAGTCTCGGTTAACTGGCCTGACGGGGACACCGTGAGACCAGTGGCCGAAGTCTAGCGATCGACCAAAGTCAATGGCCGACAACTCGGGGAGAGGGCTTTCCGCTCCCAGGCGTCAACAGAGGACTTACCCTTGTCTTTCTTTTGGACCGGAAGAAGGTCCAGCAGATGTTGGTCCCTCTCCTTAGTGGAGAGGCGACATAAAACTCCTTAAAGCTTATCAGAGGAACCCAGGGAGAGCAGGATAAATGCGGCGGCCGAGGAAGATGCGGCCAGCGCCACCTCCTCTTCGAGGGGCGATCATCTGCTCTAGCTGATCCGCCGAAGCCCGCCCGGCTAGAGACGCCCGACCCGGGCCTCTTTTGACTTTACCGGAGGAAAGCGTTTCTCGGAGGCCCCAGTTGTAAGCGGGCAGCACGGTCTTCGAGGGCGTGGGCTGAAAGGAAGAGCACAGGTCGCAAGCCTGCGGGTCGTGCTCAAGGCCTAAACAGTAGAGCGCCGCGTGGAGTGCGGATCTGTCGAGACATCTTCTGCCTGCAAGGGCATCTCGAAACCGAGTCGATTTGTCCGCCGCGGCGCGGGATAGAATACGGACGTCTAGAAGTGCAAAAACTTTTAAATTCGCAAAACCGAAGAATTAGAACCAGTCTTATCATGAGGCGTTAAGGAGGAACCTGAGCTTCCAAGCGGTAAGGAAGATCTGGCGTCATGGGGCGGAGCCGAGAGTTTTACCACCCGGGTGGGTGGGAAGAGCCAGCTTGAAGACCTTCCGGCAAGATTTAAAGCAGCAAGGATACCTGCCAGACAGTGTGGATGAACAACATATCCATGTCCCTAGAAATCAGCTTTTGCCTGTCCTCGCTTGTATTTTACCATGACCCCTATTATGTTGTCAGACTCCTCACATATACTGAGCTGCTGCTGGTCATCGGCTTTTGTATTTCCTTCAGATATTAAAAAGTTTTATTCATGGCTCCAGTTCCAGCCTGGTCTCCAGAGAGAGTACATATTCAGGCCAATACGCCTTTCACTAAAGATTTTCAAATGTTACCCATGTATCATTTTGGTTGCCCCCCTCAGGACCATGTCTAAGCGGTCTGTGTCCTTTTTCCTTTTTTAGCCGAGGGTTCTAGAATTGTGTACAGTATTTTACCAACCTCACCATGGATTTCCAGGGGCAGAATCACCTTCTTACATCTGCTAGAAAAGGCCCTACCTATACAACCTCACATCCTGTTGCTTTCCCATATGCCTTACTACACTGTGCTGTGGTCTTAAAGCTGTCACTTATGGTAACCCTCAAGTCCATCACTCTGTAGTCTGGTCAAGCCGGACGCCCCCACGCACACCCAATCCACTGTGTTTTGGGGTTCCTTTTCCTTATGTGCATGACCCTGCACTGTTGGCATTAAACTTAAGTTGCCAGATCTTGGACCACGTTCCAGGTTTTTTTTTTTTTTAAAGTCCTCTTATTTCCCTAACCCCTACACTATCCACCCTACCACAAATCTTCATTTTATCATCTTCAAAGAGACATATTTTGCTCTGAACACCTTTCTCCAATGTTTCATAAAAACTGGCTGAAGAGTACAAGACCAAGTACTGACCACTAAGGTACACCACTGGTTACCCTCCTAACCTCAGAATGCTTGCAGTTCTGCACTGCCCTTTGGATCCCACTTAATCAGTTCTCTATCCACTGTGTTACATCTTCCCTTGCCTCCATATCCACCAACTTCTGCACAAGATATCTGTGGGGCACTGAGTCAAAGGCCTTGATAAAGTCTAATAAGGAGGTCCTGTGCCTAGCCCTTGGGATACTGTGTAGAAGCATTCCATGGGATTTGCTTGGCAAGACCTCCCTTTCATGGAGTCCCACTGACTACTGCCAGAAGAACCTACAGAAAGTCAATAAACCACTCCTTGATCATGCAATCTCAAGCAGCTTCCCTACAATGACTGTATTTTTACATTACCCTCAATATTCAATAGTATACTATACTATACAACGGGGGGGGGGGACAGTATACTACTGGATAGTTGGCTAGGTCATCTCTAACAAAATAGCCCCTGATGAAGACCTATTCTGGTCAAAGCGCTGGGGTACAGGAGTTCTCCATTTCTGGTAGCCAATTAAAACTTTGTTTAGCAGGATTTTTTGTATCCTGATTGTTTCTAGACTGTTTTTTTTTCATTTCATTGCCTAAGTGACTGTGGCTAGCCGCCCATACCTGCACTGCCACATGTCAGACATGCAAACGGGGACATTCCCTCTCTCCTTTCAACCCCTAGATGTCTTACCAAAAATAAATAAATAAATAAAAATCTGGCACAACCTACCCAGCACCAAAGTCTTCCTTGCTCCATTCATTTCCCACTGTCTTCACCAAGAAAAATGAAGTACCCTGCAGCACGTCTCAAATTTATAAAATACCATCCTCTTACTCATTTGTCCAATTCCACAGTAGCAGCAATTCAGCAGCTGCTAGCAGAGAGATACAAGTCCGCCCTCCTCCACAGCTGGTTTCATGTTGGCTGATAAAAACATGGCCGTACTCCATGATATTATGCAGTACGGCTGTAATGCTGTTGCGGTCTTGTTTCCATTTGTGTAAATTCACTCAATGCTTGCAAGATAAGGTTTCATAGAGAAGCTTTTCCCCAGGTCAAAACAATAAAAAGTCTTCATTCTGGGTAGGGTTCCAATGAGTGATTTTTGCTAAGCCATGACAAGAATAAATCTGGTTTATAAATCCATATAACAGAAAATGACAGAAAAAGCCCACTCATCCTTCGTTTATTTTTGTTGGAAGAGCAGTTTTCAATACCAAACTTCAACCTACTGACATATTCCTCTTTACTGATCTTCCGTCTTGTAAGTTTACTTTGTACTGTTGCTCCTTTATCTGTCCAGAAGTAGCTGACTTGCTCATGTGACATGACACTGACCTCATCCAAGTTGCTGTTTTCAATGTGGGTTTGCTTTCCTTAAAGTAATGTTGCTTTGGTGCATTTTTCAAGCCTTAAATATCATCCTGGTTCATTCACTGTGGTTCCCCATGTGGGCTCCCAAACCCATGAGAACGACCGTCTGCTCGGGGCAGACAAACAGGATTCCTCCCTGCAGATGGTCCAGGACGGTCCACCATTGGAGGGTGCCCCAAAGCCTCTGGGTTATCGTGACCAGCTGGCAGGGCCAGATTAAGGGGGGGACAAATGGGGCAAATGTCCCAGGCCCCCCACCATAGACTGGCCCCCCGCCATGGACTGTCCAAGTAGCTGGAAGCGAAAGAAAGTTATTGTTTTTTTAATCATGCATGCCACCAGCTGTTGCGAGTCAAATTTCTTCCCCCTCTCGATAGGCCTCCCAGCTGGCAGCAGCTCATCGTGCATTTGCACGATAAAAATGACTGAAAGGCAAGCAGTGCCACTGGAGAGGCATTTTAATGCTGTGGTAGCACATGTAGTCAAGTCGTGGTTTAACCGCAGTGTGAGTCGCTGGTCTGGAGGGGCATATTGAAACCTCCCTGCCACAGATAGGCCCCCCGCCCAGCAGCTAGAGAGGTTGTGGACATTGCCATGGCCAGGAGTTGGGTCATTCGAGTTCTGGGAGGGAGACCACGGCCTGACAGATCCAACTGGCACAACTTGTCTTAGCCTGCACCTGCACAAAAAAACAACAACAAAAAAAAAAAAAAAAAAAAAAACCAACTTCTGGACCCCCGTGAGCTGAGCACTGTGACATGGAGTCCGGGATTTGGTACAAGACTGTCTCAGTCTATTTTCAGCCAGGCAGCAGATGGCGGCAGTACTCCAGATAGAACCCCCCCGACCCGACTCTAACAAACAGCAGTCTTGCCTGCAATTTCAAATGGAGAAGAAAGATTGAGATTTGTCAGGGGGTCCCTGCCAAATCTCAATCTTTCTTCTCTGGCCAAGGATATATGTGTGCAAGACAAGTTCAAGCACACGGAAACAGTTCCATATGCCCAACACCTAAACAGTGCATGCAAGTTCCTTACACAGTCTTGGCTCACCTCAGCTCGACTAGGGCTCACCCTAAAGCTCCCTTCCTCTTCCCGCGTCACTCGCTCTCCTGTCCTCTGGACTGACTTGCTGCTGCATGCTCCTTGTTCCTACCGCTTGCAGCCAGAGCCAGGATCATTGTAGTCGATGGGCTTGCCTCACTGAGCTCCTCGTCCGTCCTGCTCCAGGTAGCTGGGTGGTAGTCAAAGCAGAGTTCAAGTCCCAACTCCCAGCGGAGCAAGCAATGATGCTAAACTGTACATGCTGCTGCTGCTGTACTTACTAAACTGAGTGAGTGAAAAACTGAGCGCCAAGCAGCAGCAGGCAGCTTCAGTGCAGAAAGTGGCTTAGAAAACCATCAATCGGAGTCCAAAAAGTGTAACCAGTCCAGTCGGTGTAGGGGAGGCAGACCACGGTTGTGATTGGTTCAGTTAGGAGAACCAATCACAAGTCTGCACTGATGTAAATATGCGGCGGGAAAAATAAACAAAGGGAACACTTGGCTACTTTGCCCTATAAATTGGGGCTTTAAATCCCTATTTAGTCAGGTATCAGAGCTGTAATCACCTGACCTGACTACCTTTGGAGGAGAAGAAGTTTACTGAAGAAAGCATAAGAAGACAGTCTAGAAGGGCATCATCCATCATCTGGATCTCAGTCCCGACCAGACCTACTCCACCTGCTGACAGAGAGAACCAGGACATCAGACACTTTTTGTGCCAGTGGACAACTCTGTTCCGGAACTTGGAGGAGATTTCCATCCTAGCCATCATTCTTCAATTTCAGCAGCACACTATTTGAAGTTAGCTCACGCTGGTGGTGTTTATTGATTTTTGTTTTTGGTGGGGGTGGTATAGTATAAATTACAACTGTAGTAGTCTTTTGCCCGGTGACGCTGAGGGTTGAGGCGCTGGACGCCACACCTCGCTCCACGCCGGTAACCCAGATTCAGGAGTGGACTCAGGTCATTAAGGGGTCAGCAGGGGCAGAGAGGGATGGAGCATCCAAGGGACTGGTCTCCCTCTTCGGGTTGGGAGGATCCCTGTTGTCGGTGCACTATCAGCTCCTAGCGGAGGCTGGGGGTGGTACACCGGCAACAAGTACTAGGAAGCACAGATGGGGCACGGCGCCGGGAAGAGCGCAAGCAGACATGTGCACATTCCTTCCCTGGGTGCCACTGCATGCTCCACTCACAAGGGGTAAGCAGAACAAGGGAAACGGCTTGGTGACTGGTCACGGCAGCCTGATATCATACAGGGGCACCTGGCTCTGGGGGACATCGATGAACACTGGATCCTGAACTAGGCGGAGTTAGGGGCACTCCACCACCCTGCTGCAGGGGGTAATCCACGGGGGTATAAGGCGAGGGCCACTAAGAGGAGCTAGGGGACTCTGGACAGTGGAAGAATAACAGGATCGCAGAAGACTGGGGCAGACCGGGAGCCAGATAGGAAAAAGGATGACAAAAAAAACACTGTAGTAGTCTGTAAATGAATACCATCATGAAAACTGACTTGACTGTGTAATACGGGGGGCATATGTTAAACAGGATCATCCAATTATTGCATATGTATTAAAATAAAAAATATATATATATATATATATATATATATATATATATATATATATATATATATATATATATACACACACACACACACACACACACACACACACACACACACACACACACACTGTATATTTTCCACAAACTATGTAATGAACAGAGACAGCTTGCTTCTAGTTGTGCCCATGCTTCAATTATGTATTGGAAGATCTAGTTAACATGTGCCCCCAATCTATGCAGTGTTCATCTCCATAACGGTATTTTCTCTGTTGTAACTTTAAATACTAATATGGCCACATGACACAACCTGTTCTGATCTTATGAATGGTCTCGGAGCTTGTGAGTCAGAGGGAGCAAAACTAAATTTCGTGGCTGTCACTGTGCACATTTACTTCTGTGCTTATTATTCTGGAAGTGCTGGCACTGTCTGACTATGGTACATTGAAACTGATTAGTACTGTTCAAAGCTGTTTTACCCCCATCATGCTTATAGTTCCAGTGTACCATGATTCAGTTGAACTGGCTTCAGTTGTAATGTTTTTAAGAACATTTCACTGAAATCTGTGCGCCACTGCAGAAGAACATTTGGTTTGCTTTCAGATTGTGTCAGATGAGTACATTATTGTATTTTATTTTAAACTAAATGATTGGTCCTAGCAATCTGCTTGTTCTAAGAAGCGAACATGCACTATACATGTTAATAGTAGACAAAGAATTGTGTGTACAACAATCTGTGTTTATTTGTAGTCATAGCATTGGTACATTGGAACTGCACACCTTGCTCTGTACAAGTACATACAGTAAGTAGTTACTTAGTTACTGTCTTTTGGAGTAGGATGCATATGCATGCATCATAGTAAAGCACTGTTTTTTTTTTTTTCTTATAATAAACTTGTAATTGTTTGAGCCCAAATCAGAGGGAGGGAAGGGGTGACAATGCAAGAACTGCCTAAACTGCTAATTTTCATGGTTACAATATAAGCAGTATGTATGCGCATGGTACAGAGCCAAAGGTGTGCAGTTTTAATGTTCCATGATAAAGTAACCTATACAGTTCTGCTGCAAAAATTTGTTAAGCCCCCTCGCACTGTCCACAGCAGTTCCCGGTCTGTTTTTTCTAGTTATTTCAAAACTGCTATAACAACCAGTTAGATTACCATGGAATATAATTACTCTCCACATGGTGGTTGTTACAGTTAATAAACTAAAGCTATAATAAACAATACGCTTGGAAAACGTTGCACAAAATAAAAAAATGTGGTATGAAAAGTTGGTCATTTTATATGGCCACCCGAGTTGTGAGTGTCCCAGGCCCCCCTAAGGTTTGATCTGGCCCTGCCAGCTGGTCAAAATGACACTGATGCTGGGACCACTGGCTGGCCAAGCCCCACTGAATGGGGCGCATATGCCACTGGGCCCAACGGACCATGGTGGTGCAGGCAGCCATGTAACCCATAAGATGCAGGAAGTCTCTGACATGGCGTAAATGCCCAATAAGAATTGATTGGGCAAAGGAGGAGAGAACCTCCACCCTGTCCACCGGAAACAGAGCTCTGGCTTGGCAAGAGTCGAGCTTTGCCCAGATGAAGCAGATCACCTGCGAGCGAACGAGTTCTGACTTGGCTTCACTGACCAGGAGGCCAAGCTCAAGACAGGTGTGAAGGGCCAGATCCCTGAACCTCTCCACTTCCACTCTGGAGGGACCCACTATGAGCCAATCAATCAATTGAGGTTGGGACACATCCTGACTCCTTGACGCCGAAGATGGGCTGCCACCACTGCAATGCATCTGGTGAAGACCTGGGGGAGTGGTGCCATGACAGGCCGAAAGGCACGGCTTGGAACTCGTAGAGTGTTCCCTCCGCTCAGAAGCGGAGGAACCTTTGATGCGATGGATGGAGCGGGACATGGAAGGTGTCCTGAAGATCCAGGGAGCAAAAACAAACGTTTTGCTCGAGAGATGGTATGATCTGGGACAGAATTACCATTTGAGAGGTGCGTGACCACAGATAGTGATTCAAGTCGTGTAGATCCAGGATGGGGTGCCAGTCCCCCCCCCCACCCCCGTCCGTTTCAGGACCAGGAAGTACCTGGAAACAAACCCTGGGTTGACTGGGAGAACTGTAACTCAAGCCACTACCTCATCGAGGAGGAGTTTGGCAACGTCGTCTCAAAGAGCCAACCGAGTTTGTACTGATACCCTTTCCTCATGTGGGGCACATGCTCGGCTTGGCGGGTACTGTTCAAATTCCAGAGGCAGTCCCTGACCGACCGCTTCCAACACCCACCTGTCCGTGGTAACAACAGATCAGGTGGAAAGGAAGTGGGGGAGCTGGCCCCACACGGGAGGGCCCAGAGCAGGCGTGACTGGTATGGGACTGGACACCCCCATCCTATCATTAAGCAGGCCTGGAGGAGGGTCCGGATGCAGGACCTGGACCCTTCCCTCCCGGTTTGCGTGCAGACTGCGTGCCTGGCTTGGGCCGAGGGCACCAAGACTGGGCCTGCTGCTGTTGCCCAGACTGAAACTGGGGCTGTTTGGCCATAGGGACATAAGGGCAAAAAGGCTTCTGTTTTCTGGAACCCTGAGATTCCTTTTGGGCAGACGCAGCGGAGTCCAATGTGGTACTGTACTTCAATACGTTCAAGGTGACCATCCACTCCTGCACCGAACAAGTCGATACCCAGAAACAGGACATCTGCCCACTTGTGCTGAGTGTTGGCCATAAAAGTTGAGACCCGCAACCAAGCCCTGCGGCGCATGGTGACCGTAGCTGCTACTGAATGGGCACAGGAATCCCCGACATCCAAGGCCATTTGGAGTTGCTGCCTAGCAACTGCCTGACCCTGGTCCCAGACCTGCTTGACAGTGGTCTGAAGGTACGCGGGAAGGTGAGGAAGCACTTCATCTAAGGAGCCTAACAGGGATGGGTAAAGTGTGCCATGATCACAGCCGGACTCGCCTGATAGAGGCCGAGCAATGAGGCTGCATAGACCTTTCGGGCGGAGTGATCCAGTTTCTTGGATTCTTTGTCTGGTGAGTCTCCCCCAAAATCCCTTACCCATCTGAACACAGACTCTGTCACCACTCCCTCAGCCGAGGGATGCTGTGTACATCCCGAAAGGGAGCCAGTAGGTCCCACGTACTTGCAGGCCATCCTGGCAGTGCGAAGCAGGAGGCTGGGTGCTACCAGAGTTCCAGGGCTGTGCAAACAATGGCTTCAGCTACTGGAAAGGTCTCAGTCAGAGAATCCCCTTGTCTGAGGATGTCAGTCAGGGAGTATTCTACCAGTTTTGCAACGGGCACCAGCTTCATCCTCATGGCCTCTGAGATGAGGCGGATGATACCTATAAAGCAGATGGGACCCTCCTCGACAGAAAGACTCATGGCATCGTCATCCCGAGAACGGGATGCCAATTCAGAGTCCTCGGACTCAGAGGAGTCTGGATACAGCGGTCCACTACCGGAGTCACTAAGAACCTCGGCTCCTCCAGGTCAGGGACGACCACTGCCTGGGGCTTCCCAATGAGTTTTATCACCTCATTGACGAGGGTCATTAGGACCGGAGTCCTAAACAAGGAGTTGTCGGCCTCATTGGGCGACAATGGGTTGACGGGGTCAAAAATAAGCTCGACCTGATAGTCACCCCACGTCTGGACCGGCTGACCTGACGGGGTGGGGGAGTGCCATGAGGTCGGTAGCCGGAGCCGAAACAGGAGACTTCTGGGACAGAGATTGCTCTCTGTCCCAAGAGCAGCGTCAACAAGATAAGTTTCTCTCAGTTCCTTTTCCTTTTTTATAGGGTCTGGAGATATGAGAGCCAGGGTCTTCCCCGTGAGTGGGAAGGGACTGGACCAGCTCCTTAAAGGAACCCGAGAAAGAGCAGCCCAAACAGAGTGGAACGAAAGCAGAGGGTGAAGACGAGAGCTCGGCGGTCCATGCTGCCTCTTCTTCGAATGCCTTCATTTGTTCCAACTGTTCAGCGGACCCGCAGTCACAGAGATCGCACGGCGGGTGCGGTTTTTCCAGACGTCCGAGCGGAAGAAGCACGAGGTGATCCTCCAAGATGGTAGGATGGAAAGAGCAACAAAAGTCGTAGGCCTGAGTATCGTGATCAGGACCCAGGCAGTACATGCACATGGCATGCGGGTCCATCCAGAGATATTTTCTGCCCGCAGGGACACCGGCAGAACCCAGGTGAGGACTTGTCCTCCATCGCAGTCACAATAACGAAGTTATTAGAGATTCGACGAATCTTAATTGGTAAAACAAGAGTTTTGGAGCGCCAGGGCCTACTAAACGCGACAGTAAGGAAGAGGGAACATGCATCTTCCAGCGGAAAGGAAGATCTGGCATCATGAGGTGGAGTCAAGGATTATACCTCCCAGGTGGGTGGGAGGAGCCAGCTTAAAGACCTTCTGGCAAATCTTAAAGGGGAAAGGACATGCCAAATGGTGTGGATGAACATACTGTATCCACAATCCTAGAATGGCCTCTTATGTTAAAAATAAACAGGATTCTCTGCCAAGAGTTACTACATTGTTAAAAAAAAAATATGGAAGCTATGAAGAAAGAAAGCAGCTTTGGGACTTTGTTGCCTGTCCCTTTAACACACAAAACAGAGGATTCTAAGTGGTCACTGTCAAGTGGAGGGGTCTGGGTTCCCTAATGCCACATTTGGGAGGCAGTGTAGAACAGTGGTCAAAAGCAAGGAGCTACAAAGGGTTCCATGTGATGATAGCGACTGAAAAACAATGATCGCTATCACTGCGAATGTAGATCGCCCAAAAGCATTTCAGCGATATACAATACTCAGCAACCTGGCTTCCAGTCAAACAAAGTGTTTTTGCGGGGGGGGGGTGCATCCGCCTGGGACTATGCCCTGCACCCCTTACTTGGGATTCTCAACTCGGGGAGGGTATGTCGAAGGGGAGGCGAAATTATGCTAAGAAGAAGAAAAACACTGCCAGTGGCTCAGTAGGTAGCACACTCTCCTCTGAGGCCGGAGATCAGAAGGCTGTGGGTTCAGTTCCCACATCTGGCACTTGGATTAATATCCCAATACTGACACTGTACTGCAGCATGAGGGGGGGTGTAGCACTTCCGAGGTACTGTCTTTCAGATGAGATGTTAAACAGAGGTCCCACATGCCTGGACTGGTGGTAGTTCAGGCGGATGTTAAAGATCCCATGGCACTTATTGAAAAGAGTAGGGGAATTTCCCCAGGTGTCCTGCCCAAATTTCCCTCAGTCACTAAAAATACCATCAACTGCTTAATCTGATTCGGTCTCAGTTGCTTACCATCTGTATCCCCCCTCCCCCCCAATCGCCCCTGAAAAGGACTTCTAGGCCCAGTGGGCTTACCGGGTCAACAAATCTAAAACAAACACAGCCGCAAGCAGCGGCAAAAATCAGTATCCTCGAGCAGGTCCCAAACCTAGTGCCTACTACACCATAGCCAGCCACCCACACCACCACACCACAGGGCTGGCACAGTTGCAGCAGGCTCACCTCCTCTTCTAAACCCTCCCTCCTATCCCTCCCCTACAGCTCCCCATCCCTCCCCTTCCAGTCGCTCTAGACACTATACCATTACAGGGTTTTATTTAACTCTAAAAATTGATTAGCGTTTTGCTCATAAAAGTGCTAAAACTGTGTGAAAATTAATAGCTCTTGCCTCACTGTGTTTAACAAACACAGCACTTCTAGGAAATCTATATAAATACTTTCTGTACAGTTAGTATCGTCCCAAGAAAAAAACTGCTAATCAATTATTTAAAACCCTGCATTGCTACTCTTGTAGGGTAGCCAACAGCGCTACAAATGAGTAACTGTTTCTACAGTCACTCATTTATAGGCGCTATCATCACGGGCTACCGCTATAAACACATACATATCATAACATAGATGTCGACTGTAGAAAAGGACCACACGGCCCACCCAGTCTGCCCAATTTCCCTGCCTACATCGCCGTTACTGTCAACTACTCATACTGCAATTACCCCCTCTCTTGCATTTTTCCAAACCTGGAGAATTGTGTTTGGATCCCACAGCCACCATCTGCATACCTGAGTTACCAGGAGCAAATCACTTAACGGCCATGTGCTCCAAGAACGCACCTGGAAACGAGCCTCAAGCTTAATGTGCTTTTCCTAGCCAAAAAATTGTAAAATAAAAAACAATAAATCTAGGGGGCTCCTAGTAGGAACGCATGTGTTACCCAGCACTGAATTAACAGTCCAGTAACAATACAGAGAAAACAGAAAATCATTAGAATAGAAAATTTCTTAGCAAACAAAAATTTGGTCTGCCATGCCCTCAAAAAAGGAATGGCAGTGGGAAAAAAAAAAAATCAAAAAGGATAATCCCTCTGCCAGCCAGGGAAATTGGCACATCCCTTATAATGGTTGGGAGGTTGACACTACCTCTCTGTTGTATCAGTCTGCTGTTCCCGCCAAAAGGCCCTGTACTGCTTCTGTGGGAACATCAGGCACACTCCTAGAGCTCCTGCGTGCTGTATTTTGGCTAGGCAGTGTTGTTGTGGACTTACTGTACTTTTCCTATTGCAGGTTTGTTTTCTTTTTCCAACGATAGCTGGTTTGCAGATGCTCCCCCACCTCCAGTGAGGGAACAGGTAATTCTCTCTCCTGGGAAGCCAAAACAGATCAGTGGTGGATGGCTGCTGCAAACAGTATCCTTTGTTAGCATGTTAGTTTTTTTATGATTAATTGGGTCGGGTGTTTTGTCCTTAACGTGTGACCCTGCGAGGTGGCTGGTGCTCAGCTAAGGGAGGCCATGAGAGGAGAAATGGTTAAAACAAGTTATGGTGCTGGGTTCCAGTCAGAGTTAGTGATTTTCTTACAGCCTGTCTGAATGTTGGGACAATGTTATATTAATGAGTTTTGGGAGTGCTTTTACTGCAATTTTTTCTGGTCAGAACGCCAGTTGAAAAAGACTACAGGAAATGCAGAGAGTGTTGCATGACCTGCAGGGTATCCAGTGCAGGGTAGTCTCCCCCAAACTGTGACACGGCTGCCACCACCCTGGTGGGGAATCCTCACCTCATGGCCAGTCCCTGAAAAACTACAGTCATAGCGCAGGGACACTGATCACCAGTGAACACAATCTGGCACCAAAGTCAAGACAGACAGCCACGGGAGGCAGGATTGAGTGTCCCAGTGGACTCTCCTTCAGGGCGAGTAGGTTGTTACCTAAGCTGAGACACTGCCAACACTGGTGACTACAGGTGGCAGCGCAGCAAAGGCATAGCAAGGAGTGGGGACACTTGTTCGGGCTTGGCACAGCATATGCTAAGGGTCTGGGTGCATGGGACTCCAATGCATGCCTGTGTCCCTGAGAAGAGGAACAAAAACAGGACAGGCCCTACTGTATGCAGGATGATCCTCGCGCACTCGAGCCCCATCTCCCTTCGTCAGCTGCTCTTTCACCAGAGAGGCTTCCCCTGCCCCATCTGGAGGAAGAGGCAGAAGATTATCTAGGGGCGTGTGTGTGTGTGTGTGTTGGTGAAGTGACTGGGACAAGTACTGTATCCCAAAACATACTACTATCCTAGCTGGAGTGGACAGAATGCTGCTAATGGGTCGGGGGATTTTGACGGAGAACAACAATGTATCTCAAAATGCGCTACAATCCAGGAGATGAAGTGGAGAAAATACTGCTGATGCATGCGTGTCACGCTGCCTGCGCCTGTCTGCCTGGGCGCGTGTCTGTGTGCAAGTGATGGGTAGCTGTATGAGTGCAAACAAGAAGTCACGAACATACAAATTGCCAGCAGAAACAGGCCGTGATGGACTATATGGCATGTGCAGCTCAGTTAATTCCCTGGAGCTCCCCCCACCCAAAACCTCCTCCTGAAGTCAACCTCCACTTCCCAACTCCTCCTAGGGTCAACCCCCAGCATCCCATTCCCCTCTCCTATCCACTTCCCAGTAGTGTCCTCTTTGGTCCCAATCCTGTTTTACACCCTATGCCACCACCCCCCCCTTTTAAAACTGGCCACCATTTTCGCTGCCACAACCTCCTCCAGCAGCCTATTCCACCTCTTCACTACCCTTTCAATGAAAAAGTGCCTCCTAAATTCCCTGCTGAATTTATCCCCGATCAATTTCAGGCTATGCCCCCTAGTAGCAACCTCCTTTCTTAAACTGAAGATGCCCTCTGTAACAACCCTGTTTATGCCCTTAAGGTACCTCAAGGTCTCAATCATGTCCCCCTCTCCCTTCTGTCCTCCAGGGGGTACATGTTCAGATCCCTCAACCTCTCCTCATATGCTCTGTCCCCCATACCCATAAATCATTTAGTTTGCCCTCTGCTGGACCCCTTTCAGTAGTCTGATATCCTTCTACAGGTAAGGGCACCAGAACTTAACACAGTACTCCAGGTGTGGTCTCGCCAGTGACCTGTACAGTGGCAGAATAACTTCCTCCTAGAGAGGATTCCACTGGCGATGCATCCCAGCATTTCATTTGCTCTGGCTGATGCCTTACAGCACTGTGCTGTGTGCTACATATCACCCCCGACTACTACTCCCAGGTTTCTTCCTCTGATACTGTCACCTATATTCCTACCAGCCAATAACTGGCCTTTGGGTTTTGTTTTTTTGGCTCCAATGTGCATTTCTTAGCATGAAAGCCAAACTGTCAGATATCTGACCATTCCTCCAGTTTAGCCAGGTCCTCCTTTAAACTCTTCTCCCTTTCTCCATGTCTACCCTCCAACAGATTTTAGTATTGTCTGCAATAAGGCAGATCTTGCTACTAATCCCTTGAGCATGTCACCAATGAATATGCTGAACAGCACAGGACCGAGTACTGAGCCCTGTGATACCCCACTGGTTACAGGTCTAGGTTTGGACAACTCCCCCCACCACCATCCTCTGGTTCCTGCACCTTAACCAGCTCGTGACATACCCGGGAATTTTGTCCCCCGATCCCAGGTCCACCAGTTTGCTGATTAGCCTACCATGCGTCACGGAGTCAAATGCCTTGCTGAAGTCCAGGTACAGTATGTCCACCACCTGCCCCATGTCCACAGAACTCGTCACCCAGTGAAAGAAGTCAGTCAATGCTGGTCTGACAAGACCTTCGCCTCACAAACCTATGCTGCCTGTCATCCTGGAGACCACTATCTTCAAGGAAGGACAGCAGCCTTTCCTGTAGAATGGCCTCCATTAGCCGGCCCGGTGGCACCGACGGTTGTGGCGTGAATTTCACACTTCACGCTACGCTGGTGAGCCGGGTTCAGGAAGGACATTTTATTTTTCTGTGCCATTGTATTATTGCTAGTCTGTTACTAAAAGGTAAAGATCGAATGGAAAAGGACAAACAAATCTGAGAGGTTAATAATTGTATTTTATGTATCTGCTTCCCCTCAGATGTGGTCTCCTCCACCGTATGAAACATAAATATGGGGTTAATAGCTGGCTACAACTTCCATGGCAACCAACTATAAACTACAAGTTCCACTGATGCCGATGTAAAGACGGGGGTCGCCACCTGTGCCTTTTTACTAAAACGACAGGTGGCATGCTGTTGGCATTTGGCAGCAATACCTGGTGGGGGACCTGGGTTCGGGGAAGGATGAGGTTACCTGGCACAAGGGACCTAGGTTTGGCTACTCTGCACAGGGGCACCCAAGTAAATCCAACTACAGGAAGCAATAACTAATGTCCAGAACCAGAACTGGGATTTTAGTGTGGCTTTATTTATTAACTAACTGAACATAAACAAAGCATTGCATGGTCCCCCAAAGGGCTACGTTACTGTATGTGCAGATTAGAGGTTAACACAGCGGTCCATTTGAGGAATGAACACATTACTACAGTTGTCTGGCTTTGGACCCACCAGGCACTCAGCCCGGACTTTGCATGCGCTTTGGATACATAGCCCGACTGGCCCGGCCCCTGCCGGCCACCTGACTGACGGTCCACTTGAAGAATGAACCCAAACTTTACTTGGAAAGACATCCCATCAAACAAGGAGACTCCCAAACTGTGGCTCCCACACCACTTAGAGTCTGCGACTCCTAGAGAGATTTGTTTCTGCATTCAATTTAACTCCCATCAAATAAGGAGACTCCCATCCAACAAGGAGTAATTTTCCCATCCTGTGGCTCCCCACACCACTTAGAGTCTGCGACTCCTAGAGAGATTTTCAAGTTGCGACCCACGTCTGGGTACCCAATCCATCACTAGCCAAGTGCATGAGGCAAGTAGCAAAACACAGAAGAAATCCATAGAGGTGGACCTGGTTACTAAAGATGGGGGGGTTTCCAACCTCCAGCTCCCACAGCCCATACCCGGCCCTTTCTCTGGATACAGAAAACTTTAGGACTTTAAAATGTAGATTGAATGGTGGATGACCTGAAGCACCCCCTCTACAGCGAACTTTAAATCCATTTAAAACTTTACTGTTGGACTGCTCTATTTGTTTGTCCTAGTGAACATAGTCCTCCCAAATAGCAGTCCCCATTCATGTCCCAACTGAAGAAAACAATATGTTTGCCCCTTCAAATGGTGCCAAACACTCACCCATTCGTTGCAGGTGCCCCACAGGCGAAGTACTGTAACCTTTGCAGTTATACAAGAACAGACTAAATTAAATCAGGCAGCTTCCTTCCATGGTGGGAGAAGGGGATTGCCCCTGGAACCCAGAGACTTTTCCTCCTTCCTCCCCCTCGGAGGAGGGGCCTTCGAGACCAGGGAGCGGTCTCCACCACTTTAAGAAAAAAAGATAAACACAGGAACACTTCCTTTTTCTTAGTGAGAGATCAAACAGCAGACTGATGCTTCCTTCTTGCTTAAGGACAAACTGAAGACTCACTTTGAAATTCCCAAAGTTTTAAACTCACTCCCTGAGCTGTAGATTCCAATGTGGCTCATGCAGCTGCGACAGTTCTATAGTGATGTCATCTCTCAAGTCTCAGCTGTGACTGAGGACAGAGTGAGACAGTGTGAAACCCATTTAGCTGGAGTTTCACAAGCTGCCTTCCCTGCCTACCACTAGGTCTTACTGGGATTCTAGTAACCCCAGGTAACAAAGGGATTACACCGACTTTGGAATTAACTTGATCAATGGAAATCTTTTGAATTGGTGTACCACGAAGTACTGAAGTCCCAGAATCCACTTAAGAAGATTGTATCCTAATGCTGACCAGTAAAACATAACGGGCTGCATTTAGTGAACAGATGCAAGTTAAACTAAAAAAAAAAAAACATTTGTAGACTGCTACAATATATAAATATTGGACCACTTTCTATGAATGAAATCTTGAGCCTTAACTATCTTGGCTCTTGTTAGAATGAATGGTTGCCAGCATTTTTTTTTTTTTTTTTTAAGGACAATTACTAATGGAATGGGTTATTAAATATATTTATTGAGATAGTTACCTTATGTATTAGATAAGTTACAAATAATGATTTATCACTGGTGTGTTCTGCACGTGAATTCTAATTACTCTGCACTATTTATACTGGTTAGAAACAATGCCGTATTAGTACTTCACAAAGCTCCTGTGTTAGGAGCGAAACACCGTCAGGCTGATTTTCGGGGGTGGCTCCACTTTATCTAGTTTGACTGCTTTTATCAACAGCAAGGATTCCTCCCCCCCCCAATTGTACCTCAATTAACTTACCTACTATATACGTAGGATTTGTATGTATAGCCGAAGGTTAAGAACAGGAGTCTGGCTGGGTGGTCCAGTGTTGCAGGGTGAGTTCTGGTGACAGACCGAAGTGCAGGTGCAGCAGTGGCAAGGGTGTACACACAGGGCAGGGGTGTCTCAGAGGTACGAGCAGAGGTGTATTGGCACAGGGTAAGGGAAACAGTATGATGTATGCAGATGATAGGGTAGGAGTATGGGCATGTGGAAATATTAGTAAAAAGCAGCATCACTAAAGCCCTTGCCTAGGGACAATGAACTGTCACTGCAAGTTCTACTATTTGCCAAATGGACAACAGTGCTAGTGTGGAGGGTGTTAAGGAGAGAGGGGGTGGTATTTTTAGCTCTGGCTCACTGGGAGTAGGGGTGTAACTGGAGACAGAGATAACAGGCATGTCTGCTTATATGCCAAACACACCCTGCGTTTTGACTGCATTGCATAGCTGAATTATCTGTACTATGTTTTCTCTTCCAGCTCAAGTTTTTTCTTTCCTCTTCAAAATATACACTTAAGAAAAAGTCTCAAATGCAGACAGCCTAGCCAACAGAAGCCTTAAACAGCCCACACTTTATCAGACACAGAAACAGTTTTAGAGAAATGAAAATTGGATGTTATTTTACATGCTGAGGTAACAGAAAATGACCAGGACATGACACATCATGCATACAGACTGCTGACTGGTAAGTAAATCTTAACTCTAGCAGATTTCGCGTGAACTGGCTAGGTTCCAAATTCAACCTGACCCAAAACTGCTGAGAAAGAGTGAAAGCTGTAACTTCTGGAGCACTGCTTCCTGTCTGGCACAAGCACAATTAGAACAGTACTGACACACTGCAGCTTAAAAAAAGAACAGCAAGAAATATTAAGTCAACAACAAGCATGATGTAATCTACTCTGTTAGGAACACAAGTATCTGCCATACAGGTTTAGCTTGCCAGCACTGGGTAGCACTCCAAATATTTAAAATAGAGCAAATACTTTCCTTTCGAGCCATTATTAAATACAAACCTAATGACTTTCATGTAGCAAGGTACCCGTCCTCAAACATATAGTAAAGAACTGTGATGACAGAAAGGCCCTTGGGTCCATCTTGTTTGTTCTTCCAGTCGCACAATGACTATACCCAAGTTGAGTATGGACATACAGACTGGATGGGCCAAGTGGTCCTTACCAGTCATCAAATTCTACATGTCTACATCTAAGCTTAGCAGCTGGACTGTTACCCATACTCTTACCGTGTTACCTTTACTGACACTTTCCCTACAGAAAACCTAGTCTTTGAAAGCCTAAACATCACTACCTTCCACAACCAGTTTCATCACACTGGAGTGGAAGCACAGTACATAAATTGGTTCATTGCACACCCCACCAGTTCATACAAATGTGGACACTGTAAAATGTCTGCAGATGCTGTCAAAAAGGTTTGAACTGGCTGAGACTACCAAGAAGTCTGAAATGAAGAGTTCATTAAATTTATTTAGAAAGTTCCACACAGAAAGACTTAACAATAACAGCTAGTTTACAGATGTATCCTAAGGGGATGGGGAAGGGAAGTATGCAGCACACGGTACGCAAGTGAAAATATCATACATAACACAAGGTGCAGCAAAGATTGCTCAACCTCCATTGTGACGTACATCCTCCAATGCAAAAAGAAAGTCTCTTGATCTTCTCTCAGCCTAAAACCAAATGGTCACAACAGAGACTAGTACCTCAAGCCATTTTAAGGGTCCATTTTTCCAGCTACCTGAAGCTGGGATGTGGATTTCTACACATAAATCTGTTTAAATAACTTTATCCTTAACATTAAAATTTTTATTTGTTTTGTTTCTGAAATTTGTCTAAATCTTTGGTTTCATGTTAGTTGTTGGTGAATGTACATTAACAATCATTTTATTTTACTTATTGAAGATTCGGAAAGTACCTTTGAGTCAAAGACTCCTTTTCAAAGGTTCCACGTCAATACAGGTAAAACATAGTACAGAGTAATGCAGAGCTGGAACACAAGCATTCATACATGATACAAGAAATATGGTAACTTGCTTAACATTTAGGTAGGGAGTAGGTTCATGTATGAGACTAAGGAACAGAATACATACAAAAGCTCCAAGGAGCTAGTACAGAGATTTTGCTCACATTCTGTATAGATTGCTGATGTAGCTGGTTCTATTCCAATTCCTTTTAAAAAATGAAAAGCCACCAAAACATGTCTGTTTACATTTCTTGATCAGCTCCCACTGCAACTTTCATGGACTTGGGAATACCCCATAACACAGCCTAGATACTCAAAATGCAGTTGGGGGAGAGGAGACTATTGCATCCAAAGTAACTACACTGTTTTGGAGGGTGTTGACAACGTTCTTGAAGTATGCAATAAGAGTAGAACAAGGATTTGAAACAAAACAAGGCTGTGTATAATTACACCACTGCATGCATTCCATTTCTGCCAAGAAAGAAAGCAGATAAAACAGCCAGCAACATCAATGAATTTTAGAGATATTAAAGAGCAACTGCCACAATCGAGGTGGCAACCCTGTATTGTGAAGCTGCCTGCTCGGAAGTTACTTTATCAATATTTCACATTTTGCTTCCATTTCAAATAAAAGTTACAGCCTCCATAAACTCTAGCTGGTAATGTAGAGTCCGCTGGCGAGCGCTGCAGTCAGCCAGCCCGGCCCCTAAAAACTGCAATTTGATGGCACAATGTCACGAACGAGGCTGCAGGCACTCTATAGCTACAGTAATAGGATCGAGGAGGGAGCACCACCTAAAATGTACATACATTATCTTTGCCAGCAGGTACACATGTATGGGGCTATAATATATGCTATATACCCACCCAGTCTGCCCAGCTGTTTCTTACATATTCCGCCTCCGCAGACCCTTTATGGTTTCTGGAAACCCTCCCCCACCCACTGATTTCTGCAGACCCTCCCACACCCTCTTGTCTAATATACTCCCATACTTATCCCATGCATGCCTGAAGCACCCCCCTGTTCTAGCTTTCACCACTGTTGACCCCCCAACCAAAACCGCTTCATTGCATGCCCCCTGGTCCTGGTGCTCATTCTCATTTGAGAAAGACTCCCTGCCTGCACCAGATCACCCATGTGAGGTACTTGCAGGCCTCACCTCTCTCTCTCTCTCCTCTTCCAGGATATACATTTATACCACGAGGGTGGGAGCTCCAAGATGATAAACACTTATCTTCACCGCAATGAAATAAATGAAGCTGAACCAGAGTTAAAATAAATGCCGTTTACACCACGGTTTGGTTCCTGCTGTATCTAGGGGGAAGGAAAATCACTCTCATACAGTAGTGGTCGATTTCAGGAGAGCGAACTTCGGGGGTATGGGTAAGATACTAAGGGAGAGATTAGACATGATTAAGCCGGATATGGATGCTGAAAGTTTGTGGGAGACCATTAAACAAGGGGTGCAAGAGGCTACTAGGTCCTGTACTAAAGTAAGGTGTAAGCATGGTGGTACTAGCAGGCCATGTTGGTGGACCATGGAGGTGCAGGAGGCGGGGAGGGATAAAAAGTCTGCCTACGGACGTTTCAAACGTACTGGGGGGGGGCCATAAAGAGCAAGAGGAGTACATATTACTGGCCAGGAAGGTTACCAGAGTGGTGAGGGGTGCCAAGGCAGGGATGCAGAAAAACCTGGCTAAGGATATCGGAGGTTCTATAGATACATAGAGAAGAGAAAAAGTGAGGACACAGATCAATAGGATTAAGATTGTGGGGGTGGGATCAGGTAGAGGTGCTAAATGAGTACTTTGCCTCAATCTTTGCTGAGGGTGATAAGGGATCCCTACAGCCTGATGGGAGAGAAGATATGTCAGCAAAAGTGAGAGGTCAGTCTCTGTCTGAGACCAGAGGATGGAAAGAGGCTAGGGTACAGGCTGGCCCAGACCAAGACATAGTAGAAAGGTTGCATGGCACGGGTGATGGGGGAGAGAAATCAGTGGATAAGATGAGGATGCCCTTCGGAAACTAAAAAAAAACGATAAGGCACCGGGGCCGGATGGATTACATCCGAGGATTATTAAGGAATTGGTGGAGGTACTGGCAGCTCCACTGGCTGCACTCTTTAATACCTCTCTGCAGACAGGATGGGTGCCACAGGACTGGAGGTTGGCTTATGTATTGCCTACATATAAAGGGGGGGTCTCGAGAGGAGACAGGAAATTATAGGCCCGTCAGTCTGACGTCTGTGGTAGGTAAAGTATTGGAGGGCTTTATCAAGGAGAAACTTGGGAGACAGTTGGAAAGGTTAGGACACCAGGATGATAAACAATATGGCTTTGTCCCGGGGAGATTGTGTCAGATCAACCCTGTAGAGTTTTATGATTGGGTGATAGGGGGCCTTGGATAGACATAGGCCGGTGGATGTTCTATATCTAGATTTCAGTAAGGCGTTTGATTCAGTGCTTCATAATGGTTTGATAGCAAAAATGGGGGAGATGTGGGTGGAAGGACAGGCGCTCATTTGGGTTGAGAATTGGCTTTCAGGGCAATTACAGAGGGTAACAGTGGGTGGGATACTCTCCTGCCCCAGGAAGGTAATTAGTGGGGTCCCTCAAGGTTCAGTATTGGGGCCACTCTTGTTCAATGCCTACGTCTTGGATATAGGGAGGGGGTCAAACATAGGCTGAGTCTCTTTGCGGAGGACTCAACTAGGAGCTAGGGTGGATTGTGTAGAAGCGAGGGAGTCAGTCCAGGGGGATCTGGATACCCTGGAGGGGTGGTCAAGGAGGTGGGGACTGAAATTTAATGCCGGGAAATGTAAGGTACTTCATTTGGGGGGTTAAAAACCCAGGTCATGTATACACCCGGGGGGGGGGGGAATCACACTGCAAGCTACATTGGGAGAAAGGGATTTAGGGTGGTGGTAGACCTCAAAATGAATAACTCTGAAAACTGTAGAAGAACAGCAGCCAAACCAAACAGGATACTGGGCTGCATAGCCAGGGGTATTACGTCCAGAAGGAGGGATGTGATCCTCCCTCTGTATAATGCCTTTGTCAGGCCGCAGCTAGAGTACTGTGTACAGTTCTGACGACCTCATCTGAAGAAGGATAGAGTACTGCTGGAGAGGGTTCAGACGAAAGCAACTAGGATGATTCAGGGCATGGGGGGAGGCCTTATGAGGAGAGACTGGAAGAGCTTGGGCTTTACTCTCTAGAGGAGAGAAGGGATAGGGGAGACATGATAGAGGTTGCCAAGTATGTAAAGGGAATAACCAGGAGTGGAACAATGGAGCTGTTCAGGTTAAAGAAGGGTGGAAAACAACCAGCGCCATGAATAGAAGCTGAAGGGGGGGGGGATTATAGGGGGGAGCATAGGAGGCATTTTTTCACCGAGAGGGTGGTGGAGCCGTGAAATACACTGCCTGGGAGACTGATGGAAGAGGGTACAGTGGAGGGCTTCAAGAAAGGTTGGGATAGGTACAAGGGAAAATTGAAACAAATGAAGACCCTCTTGGGGGCTGGGGCGGGATGGTAAGGCAAGCAGCCAAGACAAAACATTTGGCCTACTCTGCTGGCTTTAAGTATGTTGGTATGTTATACACATACTCTGCTGATGACAGCATGCCTCCCTCTTTCTATACCCATTCCTGCACTGAATGGTCCTGTCTTCACTGCCTACAACACAAAAAAATGCACAAGTTCCATACTACACGACAAATATCCCTTAATACAAGATATCCCAAACATAAAACATCTTAATCCAAATATGTTTCACAGCCATTCCGGCAGCACTCGCACAAGTGGTCCCGAAAGTATGCACAACAACTCTCCTCTGAATCAGAATCGAACATCAGGCCTTCAGAACAACTGCCACAAAATGCAACACTACTAATGCTCTCCTGTACCTGTCAGCACTGCAAACAATGTTCTTTCCTAGCTTTTCTTTTTTTGCTTCAGTCGCTATTCCACGGCATGGACAGGAAACTGAAACCTGTTACAGGACACGCAACTCAGCAAGTACCCACAACCATAAACAAAACCAAAGCGGACTTCGTCAAAATACGCACTGAAGACGAAGCAGACAGCATGAAAAGAGCACAGAAACGATTACAAATCACAAAAAAAAAAAAAAGGCAAAAGACACTTAAAACATAAAAACCATACCTCATTAAGGAACCTCACGATCATGCTGTTCTCAAGCCTGAATGAAATTCCCCCCTCACAAACAAATGACTCAATCACACAGCACACTACAGAGAACACCATCCAATCAGCAATCAAAACAGCAGACCAATAAGAGATCTAACAGACACCATTCTTATCCATTCAGTCATACAAACAGCAGAAATGAAGACACCAAACAAAGATAAAACAAAATCTAATAGATGAGCTCCCACCTGTGGTATAAGTAGCAGCCATGACGGGCAGATCGTGGAATATGGAAAATATTCTCAATCCTGCAGAGTGAGCACTGGATATTTCACTTGTGCCTTTGGCACTCGCGAAATATTCAGAGCTCGCTCAGCAGGATGAAAAAATTACACACCTTAGTAATGTTGTTTCTTCTAATGGAGTCTTACTGTATTCTGACATATGCAGTTCGGTCCTGCCTTTCAACTGCCCCAGAGAACAAAGAGTTAAACTTTCCATGGCCAGCATGGAATGTTCACCACAAGCTCGGTTGAAGCCCCTGTCTGCTGCTGTTTAAACTGCAGCCGTCAGATCTTTACGAGCAAAGACTCGCTAGATGTTCTGTGTGGAAACTGTAAAATTCTTACTAGCCAACTGGCATATATATATATAAAAAGTTTTTTTGGTTTCAAAGGAAGACTCAAGTCAGAAAACCCAAAAACAAAACAACTTCTCACCCAAACCAAAAAGAGGGAGAAAAAAGGACACTCCTAGGGTGCCAACACTGCTCCTGCTCACACACATCCCAAAATCTAGGTTCTGAGAGGGGAGGCGGGGATACAGCAAAACTCCATTAGAAGAAACAACATTACTAAGGTGAGTAATTTTTTCTTCAAACAACATGAAGTCTTGCTGTATTCTGACATATGCAGACTACCTACTACCAAGCAGTACCTCCAAGGAGGAGGACAGAACCTACTTTGGAAACAGGCTCTGAAGTACTGCTGTGCCAAACCAAGCATCACTCCTAGCCTGGATATCCAGGGAGTAATGCTAGGTGAAAGTATGGACTGTTTTCCAGGTGGCTGCTTGACAGGTTTCTAAGAGAGGAATATCCCTGGCAGCAGCCAGGGAAGCAGCTGTACCTCTAGTGGAATGAGCCCTCAGGCCTGAGGGTGGAGTTCTACCCAATTTTTTGCATAGCAGAATTGTATGCAAGAAACAATCCACCTGGCACTAGATCTCTTAGTGGCAGGTTTGCCCTTACCAACTTCTCCATACGTAAGGAACAACTGGAGGGATTCAAACCTGTGACCCTTGGTACGCTCTATGTAGTAGCTAAGGGCTCTTTTAATGTCCAAGCTGTGTAGCCTCCTCTCTCCCGAGGAGGAATGGTCAGTGAAGAAAACAGGGAGATACACAGACTGGTTGAGGTGGAAATCTGAAACCACTTTAGGCAAGAACTTTCTGTTAGTTCTAAGGACCACTTTATCTCTGTGAAGACAGGTGAAATCAGATTCCACTGACAGGGTTCGCAATACACTGATCCATCTGGCAGAAGTAATGGCTACCAAAAAACACAGTTTTCCAAGTCAAGTACTTAAGCACTGCTGAGGACAAAGGCTCATAGGGAGGTTGCATAAGCTGAGCAATGCAAACATTAAGGTCCCAAGCAGGAGCAGAATCCCTGAAGGGGGGGACTGGTGTGAAGCAATCCCTTGAAAAACTCACAAAATACAGGATGGGATGATAGAGAGGAAGGCTTGCCTACTGACAAGAAAGCAGAAACAGCTGCCAAGTGTACTTTAAGAGTAGCTGGTCTGAGGCCTAGGCCATTAAGATGGACTATATAATCCAGAACTGTAGGCAATTCAGCAGAGTCTGGAGAAATATTCTTAGAAAACCAAATGCTGAATCTTTTCCACTTGGAGCTGTAAGTCTTCCTGGTGGAAGGCTTTCGAGAAGCCTTAAGGATATCCAGAACCCCTTGGGAAAGATGCAGATCTGCAAACTCTAACTCTTCGACAGCCAAGCCTTGAGATTGAGAGACTGAAGATTCGGGTACCAAATCTTCCCGAGAGGATGTTAACAGGTTGTAATTCCTGGGAAGAGACAGGGGAAGGTGGACTGCTAGGGACAGCAACAAGGTATATCATGGCTGCCTGGCCCAGTCTGGAGCAATTAGAATCACTCTGCATGGTTATGACCTTATCTTACTAACACTTCCAACAGGAGAGGGAATGGGGGAAAGCATACAGAAATGTCCCTTCCCAGTTCAGAATCAGAGCATCCAGGGGGACTGAGCCCAAGACTGGGGGCTCTGCAACAAAAGAGAGGAAGTTGGTGATTGTCTGGGGCTGCAAAAAGATCCATCTCTGGTGTGCCCCATCTCGAGAAAATCACTTTCAAAACTAGAGGATCTAGGGCCCATTCGTGATGGCCCTGGGATATTCTGCTCAGTGCATCTGCTAGGACATTGTCCTTCCCTGGGAGGTGAACTGCTATCAGAGAGGTTTGCAGGGAATAGGCCAGGGACCACAACTTCATTGCTTCTGTGCACAAGGCTGTAGACCAAATGCTTCCTTGCTTGCTGATGTACCACATGGTGGTGGTGGTGGTGTCTGTTCTGACCTGAACCACCTTGTTCTATACAGATTTGGAAAAAGCTTGCAGTGCCAGAAACACTGCTCTGAGTTCTAAGAGACTGATGTGAAGCAGAGATTCCTGAGGTGGCCATAGTCCTTGGGTGGTAAGATCCCCCAAATGGGCTCCCCAGCCCAGCAGGGAAGCATCTGTGGTGAGTATCACTGAATGAGACTGAGTAACAAAAGGAACCCCTTGTCTCAAATTGTCCTGATCCTGCCACCATTGCAAGGCTTGGATCAGGGTTCGAGTCACTGGGATTAGTTTGGTAAGGGAAGCCTTTCTTTAGGACCAGAAGGCTCTTAAGTGGAACTGAATGTCCCTCATCTGGAATCTTGCCCCCTGGACCACTGCTGTGGAAGCGGCCATGTGGCCCAGAAGCTGAAGGAAATGCCTTGCTGGTCGAGACACCTGAAGGGTGAATAACGAGGCCAGTTCCATAAAGGTCCTCGCCCTTTCCAGGGGAAGGAAGGCTCTTGCCTTTACTGTATCCAGTTCTGCACTTATGAAGGTAAGGAGCTGCACTGGTTCGAGAACGGACTTCGGAAGGTTGAGAAGGAATCCTAAGGAAGTGAGCACTTGCTGGGTCACTTGCAGATGTGACTTGACTTGGTCTGGAGACTGACCTACTATAAGCCAGTCGTCCAAGTATGGGAAGATGGAGATCTTTTTCCTTCTTAGGAAAGCAACTACTACTGCCAGGCACTTTGTGAAAACCCTTGGTGCTGATGTTAGGCCAAAGCGCATTGCTCTGAATTGATAGTGGCCTGAGGGCAACTTGAATCCGAGGTGCTTTCTGTGGGAGCACCTGATGGGAACGTGAAAGTAGGCATCTTTGAGGTCCACGGAGGCTAGCCAGTCCCCTGGCCTTAGAGAGGGAAGGATAATTCCCAGAGTTACCATTTTGAACTTTGGCTTCAGAAGATGTTTGTTTAGATATCTTAGGTCCAGGATGGGCAGCCTTTCTCCTGTCTTTTTGGGAGTTAGGAAGTACCTGGAGTACAATCCTTTGCCCCTGTGTAGGGGTGGGAACCCCCTCTATAGCTCTGAGAGCTAGGAGAGAAGAAACCTCTGCCTCTAGGGCAAGGGTCTCTGAGAAATTTGCAGGTGGAAAAGATCTGGTTCTCATCTTGGGAAATTTTTTGAAGCTGAGAACCAGTCCCTGGCTTACTACTTCCAGGACCCACTTGTCTGATGCAAGAGACTTCCAGTCCTGGACAAAGTAAGCCAGCTTGCCCCCTACTGGTATGGGAGAATCGGCCCAGGCAGACCCATCAGGGTGTCTGCTTGGCAGGAGCTTTAGGCTGAGGGTGGATGCAGGCCTGTTCATCCCCTTCTGCCTCTCCTCAAAGAACCCTCTGTGAAAAGGAAGAAGAGGAGGCCTGGGCTTGGTAAAAAGGCATTTGGAAAGGCCTGCCCCTGGACTGCTGCCTTTGAGGAGTTGCTTGCCTTTCTTTGGCCTGAGCACTCCTGTAAGTAGTCCTGTACTCATCCATCTTTTTCATGTAGTTCTCTGTCTGCTCCCCAAACAGATAATTACCAATTACAGGAAAATCCATGGCCTTAGCCTAGGTATCCTGTGAGAGGCTAGCACATCTGAGCCAAGCCATGCTCCGAAGAGCCACAGATGTAGCCATGACTCTTGATACATCATTGGAGTCTACAGCAGCATGAAACTGTACTTTCGATGCCTCAATCCCATCTGCAGCCACCACCTCCAGCTCCTTGGCTAGCTGGGGGAAGGCCTGTTTAGCCAGTGCCAGTACAGTGTCCCACCTGGACTTCTGGTATCTGGCTGTATAGGCCATATAATTAATTAGTCTGCCTGAGTCCCAAAGAGGATGCCATGTATTGTTTCTTTGCCATGGCATCAATCTTCCTGGAGTCTTTGTCTGGGGGGGTGTGATGCCAAGGGAATATTTGCCTTATCACAGGCAGCAGCCTGCACAACCCCAACATGGCTGCACTGCTGAAAAAGGAACTCCGTGTCTGAGCCTGAGAGAGTGCACCTCTTGTCCATTTGTCTGTCCACAGGAGGTATAGAATTAGGAGACTTAAGAATTTTATGTGTCTGTTTCCGAAAGGATTTGTGGAGGGGAACAGACAGTCTCCTGGACTCTGGGATGTCCATCATCTCAACATAATCAGGCTCTTCCTGATCCTCTACTGCTTCCTCCATAGGAAGCTGAAGGGTCTCAGCCACTTTTTTGTATAACATAGTGTGAAAGGGACTCAGAAAGCCTAGGAGGAGAAACACCTGAAGGTCTGTCTGGGTTGATGTCCGGGTCAATAGGCACATCCAGACTTTTACCATCACCATAATCATCCTCATCCTCATCCTCTCCCTCCTCCTCCGGTTCATAAAATTCTTCCAAAGTATAATCCGGAACCGGGGGAACTGACCGAACCGAGCCCCTGCCAGATGGTGCCGGTTCGGTCGGATCCAAACTAAGTGATTGCACAATCCTTATCGCCTTGGCTATCTCATCAGCGGTTGGAGTATGAAATTCTGGGTCCGAACTGGTCGTTTTCTCTCTTTTCTTTTTAATGGAACAGATTCCTCGGAATAGGCTCTCCTTTTGCCTAAAGAAGTATTGCCCTGGTCAGAGGGCACGCCTTCTGGTTCAGTCGGAACCGAACCGGGCTGGCCATCTGGGTCAGCGGACTTCTCGGCCTCCCTTTCCCTCAGTCTACCTAATCTCTTTTCCAGAGTAGATTTGGGAAAACTCTTGCAAATTTGGCAGTCTGAATCGAGGTGGTCAAACCCCAGACAATAAACACAGGTGGTGTGGGGATCAGCCTTGGCAAAGACTTCCCCACACACACTGCAGTGTTGAAACCCAGTGGGCCGGTTTTTTCTTGGGTTTCTCAGAGATGGCCAATCCTAACCAAAAACTTACCCTTTTTTTCGGCAATCCGCCAGGCAAGACTTCCCTATTGGTTCCTGACCGTGTCACGGGTCTTGGGAAAAACAAATTAAATCCGTTTTTTTAGAACCGATACGGACTGGTTACCACACTCTAAAGTAAGCACAAGCTTTTTTACCTCAAACTGATCAGTTCAGCCGAACTGATCCACAATTTACAAGTTCCACACAGAAACAAAACAAAAAACCTATCTAGTACTTACAGTACCACAGACGGAGACTTGAACCGACTAAGCGGCAACAGCAATTTGGTAGAAACCAACCGAAAACCGACACTTCAGACTTTTTGAACCGAGCAACAGGAGAAATCTCCGGAGCGACTGTTCAGTGAGGTGGAGTAAAGAATCTGACGGTTGCAGTTTAAACAGCAGCAGACAGGGGCTTCAACCGAGCTCGTGGTGAACATTCCATGCTGGCCATGGAAAGTTTAACTCTTTGTTCTCCGGGACAGTTGAAAGGCAGGACCTAACTGCATATGTCAGAAGAAATAATTACTCACATTAGTAATGTTGTTTCTTCTAATGGAGTCTTGCTGTATTCTGACATATGCAGTGATGTCCAACCTTTGAACTGCCCCGGAGATGAAAGAGTTAACTTTCCATGCCAGGCATGGAACGCTGAGCTCGAGCTCGGTTGAGACTCTGTCTGTTGCTGTTTGAACTCAAACCGCCAGATCTTTACAAGCTATACTCACTGGGTGTCCTGTGTGGAAACTGTAAACTTACACTAGCCAACTGGCTACTAAATATAATAAAAATATTTTTTGGTCCCAAAACAAAGACTCGAGTCAGGAAACCCCAAAAATAAAACAAAACACAACACCCACACACCCAAACTAAAGGGGTGAGAAAAGAAGGGCACCGGCTGATTTATCCCTTCTTTTTCTTTTAACTGGAACCGACTCCTCAGAGTCGGTTCTCCTTTGGCCCAAAGAAGTTTCGCCCTGGTCAGAGGGCACTCCTTCTGGTTCGGTTGGAACCGAACCGGGCTGGCCATCCGGTCAGTGGACTTCTTGGCCTCCCTTCCTGCTTCTACCAACTTCTTTTCCAGGGTAGCTGCAGGAAAATTCTGCAAATCTGGCAGTCTGAATTGAGGTGGTCAAACCCCAGACAATAAACACAGGTGGTGTGGGGATCAGCCTTAGCAAAGGCTTCCCACACACACTACAGAGTTGAAACCCAGTGGCCCGGCTTTTCTTTGGGTTTCTCAGACATGCATCCCAACAAACTTAATCTCTTTTTCGCACCCGTCAGGCAAGACACCCTTATCGTTCCTGACTGTGTTATTGGTCGTGGAAAAACGTAATGAAATCCGTTTTTTTAGAACCGATAAGGACTGGTTACCACATTCTAAAAGTAGAATAAACTTTTTTGAACAAACCTGATCGGTTCAAACTGAACCGATCCCACGTTTACAAGTTCCACACAGAAGAACAAGAAAATAAACCTATCTAGTACTCACGATACCACAGACAGAGACTGAACCGACAGGTTAACAGATTAAATTCAGTCGAAAACTGAGAAAACGGCACTTTAACTGACAAACTTGAATCGAGCAAAGGAGAAATCTCCGGAGCGACTGTTCAGTGAGGCAGAGTAAAGAATCTGACGGTTTGAGTTCAAACAGCAACAGACAGTCTCAACCGAGCTCGAGCTCAGCGTTCCATGCCTGGCATGGAAAGTTAACTCATCTCCGGGGCAGTTCAAAGGTTGGACATCACTGCATATATCAGAATACAGCAAGACTTCATGTTGTTTGAATAAAGCAAGACTTCATGTTGTTTGAATGAGAATATTTTCCTTATTCCACTCCTGCCCATCATGTATCCCCTATTTATATATATTTATTTTGAGATCCCTCAGTCTCCCCCCTCATAGGGCTGCTTGTATGAACCTTGCACCTTTTTAGCCGCCCTCCTCTGGAACTGCCTCCATCCAGTCTATGTCCTTACTGAGGTACTGTCTCCAAAACTGGAGACAGTACTCGAGGTAGGACCACAACAGTGAGCAATAAAGTAGCAACACCACCTCCCTCTTCCTGCTGGAAATACCCCTCCCTATGCACCCCAGTTACCAGGTTGGCCCATAAGCAGGAGTCAGTGGGAAACAGTACAAGCATGGTAAACACAGAAGTAAAAACATAATTAATACAAAGCAATACACTGCAAGCATTGCGCTAGTCGATGTTAATGCAATGGCTCTGGTGGGTTAATTTAAGGTACAGTTTTAAAATTGACAACAGAACCTGGAGTATGCCCAAGAAAGATATTACAGATGTCAAAGACAGAAAGATCAACAGCCCATCATGCCTACCCAGTACCTGCCTGTATCCACACCAAGCCTAATGCTGGACTAGAGCTAGTCTACCAATGGCTCTGACTATATCGATACTCCACCCTAGTCCACACATCATCTTCCCTTCACTATCCACTGTCCCTTCATCTGGTCTGGACTATTCCCTGTTGCCTCTCCCTCCCCCAATGTATGAGGCTAAAGACTGGCTCAGTGTCAATCACTTCTTCTGGCAACACATTCCAATTCTCTAAAACCTTTCTGTAAAGTACTTGCTTACATCCCTCTTACAGCTTCCTGCACCAGTTTCCATTCATGGCCTCTGTCACCCTGCCCTAATTTCCTGTCGACATTACTACCCTTTAGGTATGTAACCCATTACCTCCAATAGCGCCACATGAATCCTGAACCATCCACTGCTTAAACTGATACAAAACTGCTGCCCTAGTGACAATGCGTTAGGTCTCCATTATGTCCCCCTTTCCTTCTGGGCCTTCAGTGTTTACATATCGAGACTCCAGCACCGTGTGAAATTTCTATACTTTAGGTGTCCCAGGGTAGGAACATTTGGCAGAGGACATGTGTTTCCTTCAGTGTCTGCCCACTGGGGCACCTAAGCCTGCTGCAGCCCTTTCTCCTCCTCTGAATCCCCTTCCCCTGAAGACATGGCAAGTACTGCTGCCCTTACTACAATGACAGAAATTGTGAACACTATGAAGGCACTCTAAATCCCCTTTTCCTGAAGACACTGCAAGCACAAAGGAGCTTAGTGCATGCACTCAATTTGTGAATGCTACTGGGGTGCATTCAGAGTTAGAAGACATGCCTGATGAGGAGACGGAGAAGGAGAGAGGAATGGTACTGGCCGAGGATTGGCTGCTGGAAATACAAATTTTCAACAGCCCTTTCAAGAGTTGGGGGTGCTGGCGAATAGTTGAATCTAGCAGGGGGGTGGCTGCCAAATTTGTTTTAAAAGCTCTTTTAAGGACTTGGGGAGGCCAGACAGTGAAAAGTGGTTGTTCTTGAAAGGTTTAGGCAGGTAACAAAATTAAGAACTGGGGGGTCAAATAATTAGACACAGACAGTACTCTGTTTTCAGAAACATCTTTTATTAAACTTAAAAAGCAAACGGATGTGCCATTTACAAGTTATTAAATGTTGCAGTAGGAAAAAAAAAAAAAAATGTGGCATGTAAGTAAGCAGTAACCCACGACAGGGTGTGCTGTTACAGATGTACACCAGGTGCGGTCCAGGCCACGAGGCAACAGGCAAGTGCTCTCATGCCACCTCGGGTAGCGTTAATCCACAACAGCACCCTGGAGTAGATTGTATTTATAAAGTGGCTATGTTTAAACAAAATGGGTAAAACTTTTTTTTCGCTGCTTAAATAGGAAAAAAGGCACCGTATCCTGCCATCTTGCAAAATAGTCCAACAAATTCTACATGGTGCATTG
The DNA here is from genome assembly GCA_016271365.2 of Neoceratodus forsteri. Lineage (NCBI taxonomy): Eukaryota > Metazoa > Chordata > Ceratodontiformes > Ceratodontidae > Neoceratodus > Neoceratodus forsteri. The sequence goes on from CM028131.1 coordinate 431,469,037, forward strand.
GTCTTATGCACGTAGTAATGTCAGATACACTACTGAAATGATCTGTGACATTTCTTGTGCATTATATTGTATCCTACATTGGCTAACACCCTTACTGTACAACCCCCCCATACACACATTTGCACACTACTGAGAAACACTGATGTGCTGTAACACCAAAATGCAGACACTCTACTCTCCCAGAAACCTCGCTGCTGCACTCTGTCTCTGCCTCAACTGTTATAACACACACACACACACACACACACACACACCACCCTACCTACCTGTCACTTCTGCTGTCAGCTATGATTATCCAGTCCTCATTCATGATGCTGCTGCGGAACAACCTGCACCACACACACACACACACACACACACACACACACACACACACACACACACAAGGCAAGCTCTGCAAATGTCACGAACACATAGTTTGTACTGTGCCACCGTCTCCTGACATTCGCAACCCTGCTTCTCATATCCTCCGCCAGTGATGTGCTGTGCAGAACGCCCACAAGGAATACCATCATCCACAGATTGCACACTGCAAGGAGGAATACTTGGAGTAATCTGCGGTGGGACAAGAGGGCACTGCAGCGGGATGCTAAACAAGTACAAGAAACGAAAGGGACATGACAGCTCACTTGATACAGACACAGGACAGTGCAGGTAATTTGATTTACACCCTGCCACCGTCACTGTGTCTACTGTGCTGCCTCTGCTTCTCGATGTTTGTCTCTGCAGTGGGAGTCTCTCTCCCCGCCGCACAGGGTTAACCTAGAGCTCTGTTGCCAATGGTGCCCCTCTTTCTGCAACACTCTCACTGATCATATTGTGCGGCAGGGCGTAGGCACACTGAAGCAGCAAGGATACACTGCCAAGGACAGTAGGAGATCGGCGGCAGTAGGTGGGTGGGTATTGATACACAGCAGCAATCTGCGGCGGGATGGGAAGGCACTGCAGCCGGAAATGTGCTCTTTCAAGTGTGCCTCTTGCTGTTGGGACATGGGAGATCCACAGGGCAGATAAGTGGGTAAAACAGAGTGCACAGGAGATAACAGTTTCTGGGGGGGACTGGAGATCCCGGGGGCGGGTGGGTATAATGGACTCCACGGGAGATTATAGTTGCTGGGGCGACATGGAGATCCGTGGGTCGGGTGAATATGACGGACGCACGGCACCGACAATGGGGGAAAATGCAGCTGGGTTCGTCTCACTTACCAAGTTTTTCAATGGCTGCCACAATCTGAATCTCTGCCTGCACAGTTAAAAAGGCTGGCTGCTTCACGCAGATTGTGCCGCTTGGACTCCCCACCCAGTTCATTAACAGTGATTAACAGTCACGTGGTGGGATTCAGCCAATTAACTTGTTGTATTTCCTACCCCATGTTATAAATACGTTTATGGGCATGTATTTTTAAAAACACATGTTCCAGGGGGCAGGTAAATTTTTTGTTTTTTGGTATTGTTAACATGAATTTCACACTCTGCTCTGCAACTTCTCATAAGTCTTCCCCTGCTGCCCCTGAATCTTCTCTGCATTGCTTCCAAGAGGTCCCTGTCCTTCAGCTACAGCCTCAAGAACTGCAAACAATACTCCAGGTTATGTCTTACCAACAGACTGTACAGGGGCAGAATCATCTTCCTTCTGCTAACAATCTGGTCCCTACGCATCCTGTCTGCTTTTCATGCAGCTATCTGGCATTCAACATGGGAATGCAGACTGTCACTACTGCCGATACCTAGGTTCATTTCTGCAAACGACATGTGCTCCACCCTCACTCCCAACCAGTGTTCTGTTTTTGGATTTATTTTGCAAATGTCTAACTTATGGCATTAAAACAGAGTTGGCATTATCATCTTGAACCACTTTCCCTGTATTCCCTCCGCTGCGTACATCCTGCTTCCGAATTGGCCATTATCCGCAGAGAGACCGATTATTACCATGGATTCCTTCCTCTACATCGCAGATGAATATATTGAAAAGGACTGGCTGCAGAAGTGACCCAGTGTGGTACCCCGCTAGTGACCTAACCATTGCTACTCCACATTAACTACCTTCAGAGTTCTTTCCCCCACACCCCAGCCAGTTACTAATCCACACAGTTAATTTGTCTCCCATTCCCAGATCTCTCGGTTTTTTCATAAGTCACATGTGGGGCACAGAGTCAATGGACTTACTAAAGTCCAGATAGATATAGTATGTCTACTACATGGCCCTTTTCCAGGGTTTTATTTAACTCTAAAAATTGATTAGCGTTTTGCTCATAAAAAGTGCTAAAACACTGTAATGGCATAGTACTTGCCTCACTGTGTTTAACAAACATAACACTTCTAGAAAACCTACACAAATACTTTCTGTACAGTTAGTATTGTCCCAGGAAAAAAAAAACTGCTAATCAATTACTTAAAACCCTGCTTTTCAACTGCCTTGGTGTCTCAATCAATGAATTCTACCAAGTTTGTTTTGACATGATCTACTTGACGCAAACTCAAGCGTCTTTGTGTCCTGCAGTCCAATGACCACCAGAGACACTCCACTAGATACCTTTTTATAAAAGTTTCCAGCAATCTCCACAGGATCAAAGTTAGGCTGACTGGTCTGTAACATAGAAACATAGAAGTTGACGGCAGATAAGGACTGCCTGGCCTGCTGAGTCTGCCCATTTCCCTACCTAACGGATAAGCTGCAGATCCTAGTTAACCAACAGCCTACTTCCTCCTACCCCCCACTAGAATTGCCTTATGTCTGTCCAATGCATTCTTGAATTCCCCCTCTGTTTTTAACTCTACGACCTCCTCAGGAAGGCTGTTCCACGTATCCACAACCCTCTCTGTGAAGAAATACTTCCTCACATTACCCCTGAGCCGTCCCCCTCTATCTTCAAATTGTGCCCCCTTGTTTTTGCACATCTCTTTTTCTGAAAGATGCTACTCTCTTGGACTTTGTTGATTCCCTTGAGGTATCTGAAAGTTTCTAACATGTCCCCCCTCTCCCTCCTTTCCTCGAGGCTATACATCTTTAGTTCCTTTAGTCTTTCTTCACATGTCTTCTGATGCAGACCATGCATCATTTTGGTTGCCCTCCTTTGGACAGCCTCCACGCCGTCTATGTCTTTGCGGAGATGGGGTCTCCAGAACTGTACAACAAGCTGTAGTTCCTTGCGTCTTCTCTTTGGGGAGTGGGACTACACTTGTCTGCCTCACATTTGCTGGAACCACTTTTCTAAGGAGCAGTTAATAAAAAAAAAAAAAAAAAAAAGTTCATTTAGTAGTTACACCAGGGACTGAGCAACCTCCCTTAGCACCACAGGGTACAGACTATCTGGGCCGGTTGATGTTTCCACCTTCAGGGTCATGAGTTCTTGAATGCCATTCTGCCGCTATACTTCCCAACATGGATTCATGTCCCCTCCACCCCCTGGCCAAAATTCACACTCTGGGAGCAACCTCGCCTCCTCCCAACTGAAAAGAGGTATTCATTCAGAGTATCTGCTTTCTTATCGTCTTCCTCAGTTTCCCTATGTTGCTCAATCTGATGATTGCCACTTTGTCCTCCACTGTTCCTTGATATGGCATCAGAAAGCTCTGTCCCACCCTTTATACCCTCTGCTGTCATCTGTTAGACCTCCGCTTTTGCTTCTCACCACTCTTAGTCTCCCTTGCTTTCTCCAAGTCTAGTTCCCTATTCCCCGATAATTTCATATTCAGATGATATTTTTATCCTGGCCTGTGAATAGCATCAAACCAGAGAAATATTTAAAACAGTCAAAGGGTAAGTACCCTACTTTTTGCTGCTCAAGTCACAATGGTGTTTGAGAATTAGCAACACGAGCAAACGGCAAGTGTTGTTGAGAAGTACTCTCCAACATTTAAAATAAATATGGTAACCGCAAGTTTTTCGGGAGGCAGTAAAGTCAAGAAGCAAGAGCACCAAGCTGTTAACCTGGGGACCCAGTAAACCCAGGTTTGAATCCCACAACTACCATGTGCATAACTGTGCGACACTGAGAAGTCACTTAACTTCCCTGTGTTCCTAAACCACACCTGGAAACTAGTTACTGCTCAGTGTACCTTCTCCAGATAAAAGTTCTGCAAAAAAATAAGGGCCAACACATATTTATTACTCTTTACAGCTAGAACCAGGTGCCCCATTTCTCTACTTACCCCCTTCCAGCTTGGCAGTGCTGTACTGCAAATTAATGCCCTTTACAAGACTTCCTTGGCCACTGCTGCATCTCACAGATGTGGCTTGCAATATAGGAGGAAATTCCACAAAATAGAGGGAAAATGCAGCTGGGCTAAGGAGGCAGAGTTAGAAAACTAATTTGTGATTCTTTACTATCAGACTGTTCTGTTAGATACCATGGGATCTCTTTCAGCTCATAGCTTTTCTTTTCTTTTATCAGTGAGAAATGATTAGGCAAAAGTACTTAATGCAGTCCATATAAATTTCTGAGTGGAACTGCACTTCATAAACCAAAGAGAAAGCCAAATGCGCTTCCTACCACCAACCACAGGATGTTCATAAAAGACTATTGCTTACCACGAGAATGAGTCAGCAGTTCTGAAAGGCTTTTATCTATTGTCTTTTGTACCAAGCAAAGAAATGTTATCCAAGACGTTATTTAAAAAGAACTTAACAATGCAAGGCCAATAAACTAAAGAAATCAATTGTTGAATAATTCTGAACTTGAAATATTTCAACTTTTTTCCCCTCAGGGAACCTGCCACCCATTTTTAAGCCCCTTCCCCAGCACCCAGAGCCTTCCTTTTTGTTTGTGTTTTTTGTTTTTTTTTGTTTTGTTAAGTTTGTGACCACAGCCAGAAAGGCACAAGGGGTGGTGGTCTCAATACCGTAAGTCTCACTTGCAAGCTGACCCATGGGGGTGCTGAACAGTGATATGCTCCATCTCTTCCTCCCTAGATGAGTAAATCCACTCTGAAAGCGCCACTACACAATTGCCTTCTACCAGCCCACTAAGCAACAGACCCAAGGTTGCTCCAGACATGGAGTGTGCCACTGCTGTGGCATATATTTCTTATTCTTTCAACCTTTCAAATAATGCACCAATTCTAGAGCTGCAAATCTTCCCTGGTCTAGAGATCCTGGTTTTAATGGTCAGTGGATAAATAGCTAATTCACCTTCTGAAAAGCCACTGCAAGTCATTTGAGCCATTTGTACTTCAGCCCACCCAGCTGTGAAACGGAGACCTAGGACCCCAGAGAGAAAAAACAATTAAGGACTTCTCATATTTTCTTTACCTTTTTTGTTTTATTATCTAAATGTTCATCTTTGTTCCCCTGCCAGCACCCTGCTTGGCAGCCCTCCCCAGGCCCGACACCCATCTCTAGGACTTGCCCCCCTGAAGCAAGATCTGGTGTGGGTGCCCAATCGGTGGTCCTAAGCCTGTGGGAAGACCATCTTCACCCTGCATGGTAGGAGTGATTTTTCCATCATCTTCTCCCCACATTGGCAAGCAATGATGTGCTGCGTCTGATGTCCCCCAACCCCACCCTTTTGGACCTCCTGGCTGCCACGACACCCCAGGCATACTGCAGATGGCAATGTACCCTCCCCAAGAGAGGAGCGCAATCCTCTGGACATGTCAATCTTCCAGAGAAGTCTGCTGTATTGTCCCCCCAAAAAAAAAAAAAAAACGGCAGTCAAATGATACATGTGGAAGGCCTGTCCAGTGGTGCAGCTGTGTCACCTTAGGAAACAAGGGCTCACATGCGAGCTCCAGAATCCAACACTGGGGCAAGGTGGGGGGGTAGGGCACATTGTAGAGTTCATGCATCATCTATCGAACAACCAAGATGCTGCACTGGTAATGGCTGCAAAGCAAGCTGCTCACCGCTCTCCCCGAAAGGCTACCAAAGCGTGGCAGTTGTGTACCGCTATGAAACAAAAAGGTCCAATTCCAGCATGCACCATTCGAACAGGGACTTAACCACGTTTATGGAGGGACCATTCATCAGGGGCTACTACTTTTCAGAGATCTGCCAGGACATGCTCTACACCAGGTAAATGGGTTGCATGGAAAAGTATCTCCTTCTGAAAGCACCATACACTTGTCTGTCTGTAGATGAATTACCTTGTAGAACACAAGGTGTGACAGGACCTGCAGGTAGAACAAAACAGTGCTCATCTCTAGCACATTTATGTTTAGAAGGTGTTCCCAGTCCACCCAAGCCCCTTGAGTCTAAAGATTCTGAAAATGTGGTTATAGTTCACTAAAGTTCCAGATGTTTTGGGGGGGGGGGGGTGCCTTGAAGGAGGTTCTCCTTTGTGGACCACTACAGGAGGGTGAAAGTCAAAGGCTTTGTCACCTGTACCCGATGGTTCAGACAGGTTGAGATGCCTGTGGCCACTGTGTACTGAGCAGCCACTCAGTCATTCTCATAAGCAGCCTCAAGAGGGTTATAGTGAAGGGTTCAAGTTTATTGCAGGAAAACTCCATTGAACAAGCTCATTCACAAGGAGGTCCCGTGACATGTACGTTGATAACGAACATACATAAAAATACTTGATAGACAATAATATAACATGTATGCATGTGAACACTTAATACAAGCAAGATATTACATACGAGGATACAACATCGGATGACAATAGGTGGTTAGCAAACAAATGGTACAAAGTGATAACATTTCCAGGTAGCATACTAACAGTACAAGGCATGGTAACTGGTATTTGCAATACATACATTTTAGTAAATTGAGCAGCAACAGAAAATATAGGGTAAGGGAGGTATTCAAGGCTTGATAGGGTGAGAGGAGTAATATATACGTAGGGTTCCATGTGATAATTAAGCAATAATGCACGACAGGGTGTGCTATATCGTGGGATATTGTCACGCCTCGGGTGGTTGGGCACAAGGCTGCAGGCCGAGTGCGTCCAACAACCCGAGAAGTGACGATATCCCACGATATACCACACCCTGGAGTGCATTATTGCTATTATGAACAGGAATACAATTTTTAGCAGTGAAAAAAAAAAGTTTAAATCCTTCTGAAAAGGTATTTTCTGAGGTGGTGGAGGAGTACTTTTTAATAAAATAGTCCCTGGAGAGCTCTGGACTGCAGGTGGCACCGTTATAAGTCTAGTTAATTGGAAGAGGGGTGTACTATGTGTCTCTCTTAGCACCAGGAAGTGAACTCTGTTCTTCTTGCCCTTGAGTTGGTGCTTCTGGGTCACAAGGTCAGTGAAGATGTGTGTTTGTTTCTTTTTAAACGTTATGTGTGGCAAGCAGGAAGCAGCGTTGTAAACGGGAAGAACATCTCCCAGTAAGTCAACCGAAATCTGAAAATACTGCTTGGCTGGATGTTAATAGTGTTTGAAAAATAAGTTGGGGGCCAGTTTTGGATCCTTTACTTTTTAATTTTTAAATACTCGCTCAGAGCGCGTCTCGCGCCAGTTTGTGTTGTGGTTACTTATGCCGAATGGTCTGCGAGTGCTGGCTGTTGACTAAGATTTGTGTAGGGAACGCAAGGGGAGGATGTGGCTAGCTCGACCGGTCTTTCTGGCAGTTTCTGTGCTGCTGCGGTTCGCTACGGGCACAGTTGAGTTTCTATTTTTTTTTTTATAATAGCGACGAACGGGAGGTCTGGCTCTTACTGTTCAAGATGAGGCACACTGCGCGGTAAGTGAGGAGGCTGCTGACCGGAGGTTTTTTGAAGCCGTGATGATGTAGCCAGATATCATCATGGCTTCCAAAACCTCTCTGCAAATCAGCTTCTTCCATTTACGATCGCTGGTTCATAATGGTGATCACAGAATAGCGATTGCCGTTTGGGAGAGTGTACATCGCCAAAAATGAATTATGGTGATGTACACTCGCAGCGACCAAAAAGTGGCAACTGGTTTTCAATGGTATAGCGCCCAACCCCCACTTCAGGATTCTCAACCCAAGAGGCTGCATGTCGGGGTTAAAAAAAAGTGGCCTGCCAGCACAAACATACTAAGATGTTCCGGCCCAAACCCTGCACACCCCAACAGACTACCCTCCCCACCACACTAGCCGACCACCTCGGCAGCCGACCGGCACATTCCCTCCCACATACCTCCCCTCCTTTTCTCAACCCATGCGTGTATACTTCCTGTTGCCCACCCAGGTATCCGGTCACTAGCTTGCCAGGTAGCCTGTACACAGTCGCTGTGATTAAGTCGCCCTTTTTGAAAGCGTTCAACCGCGATCACCTTGTACACGGTATACCTACCTAGTGAAGAAGACCATGGCTACAAGGAGTCCCAACATCTTCAGCATGCAGTGAGCCATCACTTTAGTCTGTTCACTGACCTAGCATGCCATGTGCATCATTGGTTCTGCCCTGTCCTCCATCTGAAAGGGTCTTGCATGAATGGAATCCAGGACTGATGAATGAATGACAGTCCCCGAGAGACAATCAAATCAGAAACTGGCATGCCAAAGTCAATACCATCCCTGACTGATGCTTAGGCACACATCATCCAGGTATGAGAAGACTCGCATGCCCTCTTTCTCAGGTACACTACAAGGACTGCAGAGCACTTGGTGAGAACATGCAGTGATGATGCAAGCCCAAATGGCAGGACAAACTAATAATGCCAGAGACCTGCAGAAAAAACAGAAGTATCTGCAGTGACTGGTCCCAACAGGAATATACTTTTATGCATCCTACATATGCGGAACACCAACCTGTCTTAGGTAAGGTAAAAGATCCCAGAGGTGCCATCCTGAACGTCTTACTCTTTTCTACCCACTTTAGTGGCCTGAGGTCAAAGACAGAGTGCATACCACCAGTTAATTTGGATACGAGAAAGTACACGGAGTAGAAGCCTTTGCCTCTGTCAGACTACAGTCCTTTTTCTACTGCCCTGTTCTGAAAAAGTCTGGTTACCTCCAAGAAAAGGAGGTCTGCCATCAGGCCTGTCAGCTGACACTTTCTCTGCTGGATGGTCTGGAAGTTGCTCTTGAGGAATAACAGTCTCAAATGATCTTCAAGACCCATGTGCCCATGATAATGGTTCCCTACGATATAACTAGTTGCCCACCTAACAAGACATTACTTCCCATTCTCTACAAATGTACGGGAGGACGTTAGAATGTTGACTGAAGATGGCTGCTACATTCATTTGCTATCAACTGTACTGTACTGATAATTTGACATTCTGTCAAAAGTTTTGTCTAACAATAAAAAAACAATAAAAAATAAGTTTGAAAGTTTATCATATACTATTCTTTGACTATTCTGTTACTGCAAAGTCTAGTTTACTACTATTTCAGGGCTCGAATTTATCAGTATTGTGACCCGTTTGCAGGGGTGTTTAAATCAAAATGTTTAGTACTTGACCAGCCATGACTGTAGCTGAATTTTCACTTGGCCCAATTCATTACAGTGAAATTAGCCATTTTTGTACTTGCCCTTCAATGAAATTTACTTGCCCCGGACAGGGGACAATAGGATTTGCACACCCCTGCACGTTTGGCATATCAGTTTTCATGCCAGAATACCAAAATTCAGACCCTGGTAATATGCCTGGAGTACCAGATTTATTTATTTTTTTCTTCCCAGCAGATGTGAACCACCTCCTGACCATGTGGTGGCACTGTTTGGAACAATTTTTGTTTGTTTAAAGATTCTGGGTCGTGATTTACGGAGACACTTGGGGGGGAAAAAAAGTGTATGCTCTGCCTGTCATGTACCCTCCTCCAGTGTCACTTATTTTACACAGATGCAGTAGGAGCAGTTCACAGCTAGCAGTGGCAGTTTTAGCAGCAGCACGGAGGGAGAACTAGCGTGGTCCAATGAAAGGGTTAGGGAGGGCAGCTTGCCCATCGACTGTGGCACTCACTGCACAGGGGCTGGGTTCTGGAGTGGGACTAGTCTGAAGGACCTAGACCAGCCCAGGAGACTCAGGCCACAGACAGCAAGAGTAGTAGCAGCGGGATTTGAGGCTCAACCAGCGGGCTGGAGAGGAGGAGAAAGACAGGACAGTTGGGGCTAGGGCCACAAGAAAAAAATACTCACTATAGTAATGCTGTTTCTCCTAATGGAGTCTTGCTGTATTCATTCAGACATAATGCAGTTAGCCCCAGCACTTGAACTGCCCCGGAGAGGAAAGAGTTAACTCTATGCAGAAGCATAGAACGTTGAGCTCAAGCTCGGTTTTCAAACCTCTGTCTGTGGTACTTCCCAGTGTAACCGTCAGATTCTTACGAGCACACTAACATACTATAGTATGGAAATTGTTCAACATATAGCCAAAGGGCAAAAAATTCTTTTTGGGCCCAAAAGACTCAAGTTGAGAACCCAAGAAGGAAAGGTAGTGAACAATCTTTAAGTATAAAACACCAGAAAAATAATAACATCCACCCCACCCAAGAGGGAGGGTACAAGGTACAGCCCTGAGGTGCAACACTGTACCTGCCAGCCCACTTCCCAAAAACCAGGTTCTGAGAGGGGAGGCAGGGGGGAGGTCTGAATACAGTAAGACTCCATTAGAAGAAACAACATTACAATGGTGAGTAATTTTTTCTTCAAACATGAAGTCTTGCTGTATTCAGACATAATGTAGACTACCAAGCAGTTCCCTATGGAGTAGGGAATGCAGAACCTACTTTGGGAAGAGGCTCTGCAGTACTGCTGTGCCAAACCTAGCATCACTCCTAGCCTGGATGTCCAGGGAATAATGCTTGGTAAAAGTATGTACTGTTTTCCAGGTGGCTGCTTTACAGATCTCCAACAAATGTACATCTCTGGCCGCAGCTAGAGAAGTAGCTGTACCCCTAGTCAAATGAGCCCTCAGGCCTGAAGGGGGCGTTCTACCCAACTTGTCACAACAGAACGGTATACAAGAAACAATCCACCTGGCAATAGTTCTTTTAGTGGCAGGCTTACCTTTCCCCACTTCACCATAAGTGAGAAACAATTGAATATGTGCCTTAGTATGCTCAATGTAGTAGCTAAGGGCCCTCTCAACGTGCAGACTGTGTAACCTTTCACCTGAAGAAGAATGATCAGTGAAAAACACAGGGAGATACACAGACTGGTTCAGATGAAAATCTGGTACCACTTTGGACAAGAACCTCCTACTGGTTCTTAGGACCACTTTGTCCCTATGGAACGAGATGAAGTCAGGTTCAACTGACAGAGCCTGCAACTCACTAATCCGTCTGGCAGAAGTAATAGCTACCAGCAACACAGTTTTCCAGGTCAAGTACTTCAATTCGGCCGAAGTCAGAGGTTCAAAGGGTGGCTGCATCAGCTGAGCTATGCAGACATTTAAGATTCCCAAGTCGGAGTGGGCTCCCTAAAGGGAGGGTTAATGTGAACCAGACCTTTGAAAAACTTTCTGAAAACAGGATGAAATGCCAGGTAAGAGCCCTTCCCTGCTCAGAGGAATGCAGAGACAGCTGCTAGATGAACCTACAGAGTGGCAGGCCTAAGGCCTAGACCATTCAGATGAACTAGATAGTCTAAGGTTGAGGAAATGTCTACAGAATCAGGCAGGATGCCTTTCTGAGAGCACCAAATACTGAACCTTTTCCATTTGGAGTTGTAAGTTTTTCTAGTGTAAGGCTTCCTGGAGACTTTCAGAATATCCAGAACTCCCTGAGAAAGATGTAGTGCTGCATATTCTAACTCTTCAAGAGCCAGGCCTTGAGATTGAGAGACTGGAGAGTGGGGTACCAGATCCGCCCCGGTAGGAGGACAGGAAATTGTATGTCCTGGGCAGAGACAGGGGACGTGACACTGACAAGGACAGCAGTAGAGGATACCATGGCTGTCTGGCCCAATCTGGAGCCACCAGTACCACCGTGCAGGATTGAGTCCTGATCTTGATCAGAATTCTGAACAGCAGAGGGAAGGCATACAGAAACCTGCCCTTCCGGTCCAAAAAGAGCATCCTGGGGAACCGTCCCCAGGACTGGAGGTCTGCAACAAAACAGAGGAAGTTGATTGTCCAGTGCTGCAAACAGATCTATCTCTGGAGTGCCCCACCTTGAGAAGATGACCTTCAGGATGTGAGGATCCAGGGACCATTCGTGATGTCCCTGTGAAATTCTGCTCAGAGCATCTGCTAGTACATTGTCCTTCCCTGGAAGCTGAACTGCTACCAGAGAAGCCTGAAGAGAATAGGCCAGAGATCACAGCTTCATGGCCTCTGTGCACAAGGCCGAGGACCGAGTGCTTCCCTGTTTGTTGATGTACCACACTATGGTGGTGTTGTCTGTCCCGACTTGGACCACCTTGCCCATGACTGAATCTGAGAAGCTCTGCAGGGCTAGGAAAACTGCCCTGAGTTCCAGGAGATAGATATGAAGGAGAGAGACTCTTGTGGGGACCAGACCCCTTGAGCTGTCAGGGCTCCCAGGTGGGCTCCCCACCCTAGGAGAGAAGCATCCGTAGTTAGAACTACTGATGGGACTTGAGGGAGAAATGGAACCCCTTGTCTGAGGCTGTCCTGGTCCAGCCACCACTGGAGAGCTTGGACCAGAGACTGAGTCACTGGGATCAGTTAGGTAAGTGAATCCTTCTTTTGAGACCAAAAAGAAGTTAGATGAAACTGAATATCCCTCATCTGGAACCTTGCTCCCTGCACCACTGCCGTGGAAGCTGCCATGTGGCCCAGGAGCTGGAGGAACTGTCTTGCCAAGCGGGTGACCTGAGGTTGAAAGGAGGAAGTGAGATCCACTAGGGCCTTCACCCTTGCCAGGGGAAGGAAGGCTTTTGCTTGTACAGTGTCCAACTCTATGCCTATAAAGGTGAGAAGTTGAACTGGTTCGAGGACAGACTTTGGAAGATTGAGAAGAAACCCCAAGGAGCTGAGCAGGTCCTGGGTAGTTTGAAGATCTGACTTGGCCTATAAAGGTGACTGACCCACTAAGAGCCAGTCGTCCAGATATGGGAAGATGGTGATACCCTGTCTTCTGAGGTAAGCCACCACTACTGCAAGGCACTTTGTGAACACCCTTGGAGCTGATGTTTGGCCGAATAGCATAGCTCTGAATTGGTAATGGCCTGAAGGCAACTCGAACCAGAGGTATTTTTTGTGGGAGCACCTGATAGGAATACGGAAGTAGGCATCCTTGAGGTCCAGAGATGCTAGCCAATCCCCTGACCTTAGAGAGGGAAGGATTATTCCCAGAGTTACTGTTTTGAATTTGGGCTTTGAAATGTGTTTGTTCAAATACCTTAGGTCTAGGATAGATCGCCACTCCCCTGTTTTCTTTGGGGTAAAGAAGTACCTGGAGTACAGTCCTTTTCCCCTGTGCTGAGTAGGAACCTTCTCTATAGCTCAGAGCTAGAAGAGAGGAAACCTCCGACTCTAGGGCAATGGTTTCTGAGATTGATGCAGGTGGAAAAGACTTGGCCCTCTTTTTTGGAAATTTTTTGAAGCTGAGGGCCAGTCCCTGGCTTACTACTTCCAGGGTCCACTTGTCTGAGGTCACAGACTTCCAGACCTGGAAGTAGTAAGCCAGCCTGCCTCCTACTGGAAATGGGGAGTCGACCAGGGCTGACACATCAGGGTGTCTGCTTGGCAGAAGCCTTATACTGAGAGGAGGAGGGAGCAGCTCTGCTCATCCCCCTCCTGCCCCTCCCTCTGAAGAACCCCCTCTGTGGGAAGGGAGAGGAGGCCTGGGCTTGTCAAAAAGGCCTTTGAAATGGCCTGCCCCTGCCCCTAGACTGCTGCTTGTGTGGAGTGGCTTGCCTTTCTTTGGCCTGGATTTAGGAAAGTTTACAGATTTGGCAGTCTGACTTGAGGTGGTCAAACCCCAGACAATAAACACAGACGAGGTGGGGGTCAGCTTTAGCAAAGGCCTCCCCACACTCAGTACAGTGCTGAAACCCAGTGGGGCCAGTTTTCTTCTTGGGTTTCTCAGACATGGCCAACCTAACAAATTACCCTATTGCAGCTTCCAAGTAATACAATAACCGATCGGTTACAAACTGTCACGGGCTTTTTAAAAGAACCGCCAAAAAACCTCGGTTCTTTTAAAACCGATTGGTACTGGAACACCACTCTAATCCCAGAAGTAAATTTAAACAGAATGGGTCGGTTCCAAACTGGACCGACCGGAAAGAAACCGAAGAAAAAAAAACAATTTTCAACTTTTTCACAGAATAAAACACAGTCACTACCTATCTACACACTACCTGTACTGTATAGACAGAGGCTGGAAATCCAAAAGTAACAAAAAATACTGTTTAAACCGAATGCTTTACTTTTACTGAACCAAGCAGAGGAAATCTCCGGAGTGACTTCACTGTTAGGAGGAGTAAAGAATCCGACGGTTACAATGGGAAGTACCACAGACAGAGGTTTGACAACCGAGCTAGAGCTCAACGTTCGATGCTTCTGCATAGAGTTAATTCTTTCCGCTCCAGGGCAGTTCAAGCGCTGGGGCTAACTGCATTATGTCCAAATACAACTAGAGTTCATGTTGTTTGAAAAAGAAGAACAGAGTCTGGTGGTGAGGATGTAGTCTACATGGCAACAGCAACTTTTAAGATGACAAGGTCAATGATGAAGCAGCCAGTGAGCTCAGATGAGTTACTTAACAAAAAATTGCTGACATTTTGTTTCTTGTTCCCAGACCCCAAGCCCTACTAACTCGTTCAGATTCCCAACAGCCTGTTCATATCATGTCCTTATACTGGAGTATCTGTAAAGTGCATTGTCCATAGTTACCAGTATCTAATTGTTACTAGTTTATAAAATGCACTGTCCACAGTTAGCTGCTACTGTGACGTCCTTATATAGAGTATCTGTGAAGTGTAATTTAACAATAACTTACAATAGGGTATGGGGTTATATGCATTTAATCCATGCCCTGGGTGTGTTGCGAGGCATGAGGCCGCAGGCAGAGTGTCCTCACAGAACCTGTGGCATGGATTTAATGCCTGTAACCCCATACCCTGTTGTGGGTTACTGCACTTATAACATGGGTTATGCTGTAAAAAAAAAAGAAAAGAAAAGAAATCATAAAAAGGTGTTTTTCCCCCGTTAAACTAGGGAAAATGTGAAAGCATTTGCTGACTTTAGTCCCCAGCGCTGAAGCATACGAGATTGATTTTTATGAACATACAAATGTGAGAAATGACACGGGTTCTAACATTTCTATGTTCATAGAATTACAAATGCATGTCTTACTCTCCCCCTCAACCACCCATGGCTCGCTTTTGTGCGTCCTCTCTGCATCAAGGATACATTGTGCTGCAGCTGCTGCTCTCTCTCACTGCCTGAATAGACAATGCCCTCACTCACTCAGTGGTCTTCATCACTGTTTGAAATGTGCTCCAACAGTCGCCATGCCCCTTTCATTCACTAAATCTCCGGACTGGAGCAGGGACTGGCTACTAAATAATGTTACCCGACTTGAAAGTTATTCTTCGTTTGTCCCCACACCAGGCACTTGGGTTAATATCCCAATACTGACACTGTAGTGCAGCATGAGGGGGTGCTGTACTCCAGAGGTGCGGTCTTTCAGATGGGATGTTAAACTGAGGTCCCATATGCCTGTTCTGGTGGTAGTTCAAGTGGATGTTAAAGATCCCATGGCACTTCTCATAAAGAGCAGGGGAATTTTTATTTTCAAGTCAAAACCAATTCATAACAAAATATATACAAGTCAAAAGTACATCGTTCAAAAATCATGAGCAAGGAAAATACATAACATAAATAATTATCAATTCATACAATTCCCCAAACACAAGAAAAACTTTTTAACTAACCCCCAGCCACCCACCCTCTCCCTCACTCTTAAGAGTAGTGGAAATTTTAGTTATTTTTAAATCAAAACAAGTTCATAACAAAATGTATACAAATCAAAAGTACATCGTGCAAAGTCATAAAAAGGAAAAATACAAAACATAAATAAGTATTAATTCTTACAAATCCCCAAAACATAAGGAGAACTTTTTTCAACTAACCCCTGCCCCCCTCCCCCACTCTGAGTAGGGGAATTTAAATCCTATAAAATATATACCCTTCAAATTTCATACAATTATATGAATTCAAAACCCTAAATGAGTATAACCCATACTGTAGATCTAACATAAAAAAGTTATACCCATACCTTCACCCTTTCTTTAAAAGGGAGACAGTAAGTCCCATAAGAGACATAACAGACCACATGAAAAAAGAAAAAAAAATATTTCACCCTATAAATAAAAAAATCAAGAGCGTTAATTTCTATTTCTAACATTCCTACATTCATTTATAAACTCTAAACAGACTTAAAGGAAATCATACCCAATCCACAATTTAGCCCAATAAGTAGTACTAAGATGCAAAGCTTCTATATGTTGCAGACGGTATAAGTTAAAAATCACCATATAAAATAATTCTTCAGGAGAAATCAATTGCTGTTGTAGTAACAATCTGCATCTACTGATGTATAACCAATATAAAAAATGGCCATGTATCATTCTCAAAGTACTGAGACCATCTTTAGCCATGGTTATATTAGGAATGCCACAGAATAGTAGTTCTATAGTCGGGGGAACTGATATCTTATTCTTACAATGGCTTTTGACCACATCCCAAAACTGTACTGCATAAGGACAATAAAAATAAAGATGTAACATAGTTTCCAATACTTCAATACACCCCTCCCTTGGACAATATATTTCCTGAAGACTTATGTTTTTGATTACTGAGGACATTCACCCTATTGTGAAGACCCAACCATGCTGTATCCCAAATATGTTTGGATATTCTTAGATCAGTAATATAATCTGAAATATCCTGCTGATGAATCAAAGAGAATCCAGAAAAAGGAGACTCAAAAAAGCACATATGGAGAACATCCACGTAAAGAGCCTTCTGTACTATTGTTTTTACTGAAGTCCAGCCTATTTGCCAAGTTTTAAGTTTATTGAAAACTCCTTCCCACTTAAATGCCAGTTTTGGGCATCTCCTGTTTTTATGCTGAAAGGAACCTGCGCTCCATTCAGATAAAACTCCCGATACTTGGCTATATACTGGACCACTCCAGCAATAAGTACATCCTTTAATTAATGGTACTATATTACTATATAAAAAGAAAACTGAGGAAAAAAAAAAAAAACACAGATGAACCATATTGACCCCACCAGATTTTGATAAATATAAAATATTCCATCTGAGCGGATTTAAGCGACTCCCCCAAATGCTACTAAAAAAAAAAACCATTAACTGGGTTTCCCAAGGTTCGTGGCAATAAAAAAATGGAACTTAAAAATAAAAAAAAAACTGAAAGCAAAAAGGTTTTAATCAAGTATACCCGTTTCAATTTTGACATTTTTCATCTATTCCAACTTCTCACTAGTTTTTGTCCTTTAGCCAAACCTCATTGCCAATTATAGTCCGCCATACTATTACCCCCAAAATAAATTCCTAATATTCGACAAGGGACCATATCCACAGGTAGACCTCCCACTACTTCACTTTCTGTAGAAAAAACACCAATACGTAAACAATGTGTTTTGCTCAAATTTATTCGGGCTCCCGTTATCTTCCCTACCTCATTTATTAAATCACAAGCTGCAACAACAGAATTACCATCTTTTAAAATTAGGCAAAGATCACCCTCGTATACCACCAATTTGGAAAAAGTACCAAATTCCTCATGTATCTCCCTAAATCTGGGAGACCTGATCAATAATCTCAATAAAGGGTCCAATGAAAAAACATAAAAGGGGACTGAGTGGATACCTCTAACGTATCCCTTTCAAAATCTGATGACAGGACCCTATCCACCCATTATCGTATGGTTTAACATTGGCCAAAACATAACACAAACTAATCCACTAAACAAATGGTTCTGGAATCCCATAAGCTGTTAAACACTGCCATAAATACACATGGGAAACCTCGTCTAAGGCCTTGGCCTTGTCCAAACTGACCAGATACCCCAGATTTTGATTTCCTTTTTTGTTTTCATCTCGTGTGTCCAATAATTTTCTAATCAGTAATAATGCAGCCGAAATAAGTCTTCCAGGTATGGAACAATATTGATCCTGACAAATTAGGTCTGGCATGACTAAAGATAGTCTGTTCCCCAATAGTTTTGAAAATATTTTAAAATCCACATTCAATAATGTGAGAGGCCGTCAATTATTGGTATCAGCACGGTCACCAGATTTGTAAAGAAATACTAATAAATCTTCATTCATCTGTAAAGGCAAAAATAAATCTACCACAAAAAATTATATAAAAAGATAGTAACGCAGTGGGCATTAGACGCCACAAAATTTTATATACGTCACTTGGCAACCCATCTGACCCAGGGGATACATTTGTCTTTAAAGATACTATAACGCTTTCCAATTCTGTCAAAGTGAATTTCCCAATCAATACCTTTTGCCAACTTGCTGAAAGCTGTGGAAGGTTTGCTGCATGAAATAAATGTGGTAAAGATTTAGAATCCTCAGCTTGTTCCCCAAATTTATATTCAATATGGTCGTCAAGGATATTCATTATACTGACATTATCGTAAGCTTGTTCACCAGGAGAGGCATTTAAATATTCAAACACACGTTTTACCATACGGTCTTTACATGCCATAAAAGGGTTGACAAATACAGTTCTCCCTTGTGTTAAAAAGGACTGCTCTTTATGTAAAGAAGAAAATCTGTCATACTGATATTCACTCATTAAACATTTAACCTTCGCCATCTCCCTCGGTCAAACCACCTTCCCCTTCTTCCTGTCGAGACAGCAGTAAACACAATAGTTGTCTACACTCATATTCCTCCAGCTTTGTTTTGACTCTTGATTTACCCAGAGCTTGGAAATATCCAATCAAACAATATTTAAAATCTTCCCACCATTCAGCAATACTTTCATATAAGTCTATCATCATAAGTTTGTCCTGAATTTTAATTTTTAAGTAATTTTCAGTGCCTGGTAATGTTAAAAGAGAGGAATTAAGCTGCCATACCCCAGGTCCCATCTTACGCCTGGGGGGGGGAGGGGATTTTCAATACTAACTCCTATCACAGAATGATCAGAAGTTTCCATTGGCATATTCATTCTTTTATGAATCAAAGATTTATGTACAAAAATAAAACCAATCCTGGAATTTAAAATCCCCTTTGAAAGTGTTGATCTTGCCTTTAATCCATCTTGAACATGTGTCCACCAGATCTGCTTGGGAAAGAACTGACTTTAAAAATACTTTATCACAATATTGTTTTCCTGACTCTGTTCTCCGATGTAAGTTTATATTAAAATCCCCACAAAATAAATATCTGGTGGCTAGTATACAAATATGGTTGAATTTTGTTTAACAAAGCAATTCTTAATGCCTTCGTCTGGGGACCATAAAGAAAAACAAGCAGACACTGTAAACCATGGAGGACCACATCTAACAGAAAAAGTCTCCCTGGATCAACATCTACTAATCGTAAAACGTGAACATCTGATGTCAAAAAGCAAATCCCAATCCCACTACAAGTGTTCTCTCCCACTGACCAATAGCAGCGACCCCACGGCCAATCTTTTTTGCCTGGGCTACCTCACTCAACTTATGCAATCTAGTGTCTTGTAATTAAAAAAAATCATCACTGAAATGGGATAAAGCACCGAAGGTCGCAAGACATTTGACTGAAGATTTTGTACTATTAACATTTAAATGTGCAATGTGTATAGAAGATGGTTCAGGGAGGGGGTTTTATAATTTTCCCACTAGATCTAGTAATACTTTTTTTATTTCTAAAACCTGACCCTTTCTCAGAGGTAGTTGCCCACCAGATATTTGAACATCAGCACTCTCTTGACTAACCTCAATGTCAGGAAACGGATTATCTTGTTCCATTTGGTCTCCCCAAATGGAAAGAAGGGTAAATCGATTAGTTAACGGTAAAGGAGATAATGGCAAACTGCGTCTCTCAGTGTCTTCCATTCCCTCTAACCCAGACGATAAATGAATCCCCTTCCCTGTTCCTGCACACCTGACAACTGAGTCAAATTATCAGCGCGAGGTACTGGAAGGCGTTCTTGATTTTGTGAACCTAAAGGGGAAGAAGGCAGAAAACCACTAGCATCTCTTAATGGGGAACTATGTGGGGTCACAAAAAGGGTTTCTCATTCACTAGTATCAACCACATCTTGTGAAGAGAAAGTAACATCCATATCTTCATGCAAAGTAAGGTTAGCCTCTGGTGGGGGGGCACAACTACTAAGGGCCTTGAAGTAGCTCTCTCATTCCTTATACCTCCTCCCCTACCTCAATGCCTACCTCTGAGCTTCCAGGCTCAAATTCCTGAGGAGGGAGGGGTTTCCTGGCTTGATACAAAAAATACTCTTGATCAGAGGAGGCATCAGAGTCGTGGGTAGCCCATGGGCAATCAGCACAAGAATGATCTTCATCCCCACACAAATGACAGAGGGAGCGACACAGTGAGCCACAGTGTGACCCAACATCCCACACTGAAAGCATTTAACTTGGTCACAGGAAGTATTCAAGTGTTGTAAAGATCCACATCTGTAACAACTCTTAGGCTGACCTGCACAGAAAACTATTCCCTGTCTCGGCCCCAAAAAAATTAACTTGGGAGGTGCCGAATGCCTTCCACTGTCTGGTTCAATTATACCCTTATTGTCCACCCCCCAGTCCAAAAACCATTTTCATCTATTATAGGTCTAGGATGATCATATACTGAACACCTCTTTTCCAGCCAGAACATAATATTAGCCACATTAACGCCTTCATTACGAAAAAGGACAGTCAGTTTTAATAGTTGGCTTGGTAATAGGGGCAGCCAAAAAGTCCCCCCAAACCTCAGAATCCTTAATTTCATAATACTTCCTCCAAAATGTATCTAACGATTTCATAGTTACAAAACTAATGTCATGGTAATGTTCTCCAGGGGGATGAATAAAAGCTCATACTTCAGAAGGTGAACATCCTAAAAGAATCCACCACAAGAGTCTTCCCAACCCAAATCCTGTCAGGAACAACTGGGACCTTACCCCTATAGCAAAGTCTGACCAAAAACCGGCGCTTAGCCACCTCTGCTGGCTTACGAAACAAGCTAGAATAGGTTTTAGGCCCAGAATCTGGTCTAGTAGACGAATCCCCGTCTGTTTGATTCTTATTAATATTTTCCATAGAAGCAACAACCAATACCAAGTGGACCACATTTGGCTCACCTTCACAATGTAGACCTTCAGAAGATAAATTAGCAGGCTGTAAATCCAAATTAGAGCAAGAAAGAGCTGAATCCTTGTGTTGTAAAACTCTATT
Organism: Neoceratodus forsteri; assembly: GCA_016271365.2. Taxonomy (NCBI): domain Eukaryota; kingdom Metazoa; phylum Chordata; order Ceratodontiformes; family Ceratodontidae; genus Neoceratodus; species Neoceratodus forsteri. The sequence goes on from CM028131.1 coordinate 431,490,244, forward strand.
GATAACGCTAAGCTGGATGCCAGACTCTCCTACCAGCCCTTGGAGACGCGCAGTCGCAGTAGAACTTGGCAGAGGTAACTCACCAACACGAGAATCAGGAACAGAGAGAACAAACTCAACAGCCTCAGCACCAGACCCAGACAGGCTTTTGGAAGCAGGGGAGCCAGGCAAAGGGAATTGCAGATCTGGAATCTAGCGACCCAACTCCCAGAGCCATCCTGCTTGCTGTAAGGCTGCTCCGGGAGACCAATCTGGTAGTGAACAGACATTTCCCGATATATCGACTGTCAGAGATTATTATTTTTTTTTTTTTTTTATCTATAGAACTTATATACATATACATATACACACACACACACACACACACACACACACACACACACACACACACACACACATATACACACACACACATATACACACACACACATATACACACACACACATATACACACACACAGTTTTTATATAGATGTATATATAACTTCTATAGACGAGGAAAAAGGCAGTCTTTTACTTGCACCTTGTGTAGGATTAGCCATAGAACATTTTCTTTTATTACATTCAGCTTCCAATTTCTGTCTATAGGTATGAAAATCTTGCTCTGCCATATTTATCAAATCCAGTAATTGAGCTTTTTTTTTAATCCAATTCACTTTGTAAATCGTTGTTCAGCGAGCGTCTCAGCTTCCACCATCGATGTAGTAACAGTTGATTCCAAAGCCAATACTTGGTCACTGCCTAAATCAGGCTAACCTTCTTTTAGATGTAGAAGGCTCCACCAAGAGCTCTGGAACTCCAGATACACATCCATTCTCCTCCACAACCTCCTTCGAACTGAGGTCCTCTATCCCTGCCGACAGGCAGACAGCACCACATGCCTACAGAGTAGGGGAATTTCCCCAATGCCCTGGCCAAATTTTCCCCCATTCACTAAAAATACCACCAACAGCTTAATCTGGTTTAAGGTCAGTTGGCATTCATCCATATCCCCTTCCCCCGTGTCGTGCCGAAAATAGGCAGAATTTGTCTAGTGCACTTACCTGGTCAACAAAAACTAAATAAAATAAATAAAAATTCTCTCGGTGCTGGCGGGTGCACTGCTCCCTTACAGACTACACAATGCCTCCAATCCCCCCCAGACAGCACTATGAGGAAATTTTCACTGCAGCCAGCCACAGCTCTCACCGACATTTCATTTAATCTCTGATGCGCTTACTTTACAATAGCAGGGCTTTTGGGGGAGGCTCACCAACATGCTCGCTCTCTCTCTCTCTCTCCCCCAAGGCTCTGTGCCTCGGTCAGCCTCTCTCACAACCCACACTTTCAGAGACAGACACATAACAGCAAACTGTGTTTCTTAGGCACTTTCACTGCAGCCAGCCAGTGTGACAGTGGCTCCGATATCTCACACACATAATCTGACCAATTACTATGGAATGGAGGGGTGGGGGGCGCTCCCCCCCAATCTGTCAGCCTGTCTCTCACAACCTGCACTTTCATTCAAACACACAACAGTGAACTGTGTTGTTTACAAGTGTCAGCAGCATTGAGGCACCCCGCAGCACATCGCTGTCGCCCACCTGTTAATGGCTGCCTGTCTGGTTTCTGATTGTTGGCAGCTAACGAGTCCCAACTCTGCACACTGATCTTGCACTGGAGAGCTTCACACCAACTGTGGATTAAATCCATAGTCAGGTGATGCTCTTTAGCCAATTACCTTTGCTACTGTTCTGCACTCATGTTATAATATCTAGTAATCAGTATCAAGTTACTGATTTATAAATTGCACCACCTAGGTTAGGTGTATATCCTTACAGTATATCGGGTACCCGTATACTGCAGTGTCTATAGTTATCAGTATCTAGTTTTTAGTTTATAAACTGCAATGTCCAACTTTTGTTGCTATAGTGCAGAATCATACTATCTGAGTACTTGTAAAGTGCAATATCCACAGTGACTGCTGCCAGGACCCATGGGTGTCTGGAGCCTGCAGTGAATTTGTTGAAAGGTACAAAGTGTCAGGGTTTTGGGCCATCACTGCTAACTGTTTTGTCTTCCTATACCAGCTCTTCGCAGTTACTGATGCTTAGTAGCATACCTTATTTCATGGCGGAATACCAACATTTTGATTCAGGTATTCTGCAGAGAATACCACTTTTTCCTTAAATTCTACCCTTGTATCTCTTTTCACAGACATCTGAGCTGTAGGCCAAAATCATGTGGGCTGTCTGGAACACTTGTTTGCTGATTTTCCTGTGTGTAGTATGACTGGAAGCCAGCAGTAGCTTTTTATATTCATGGGGCTAAATATTCAAAGAGGTTGTGCCAGCGTGACCCCAGAAATGCGCCCTGGAGCAATATTCAATTGAGGGACTTGCGCAGCGCAAGTCCCGATGCGCCGGGGCGCAACAATAATGTGGCGCATCCCCAGGGGGCGTGCCCATGCAGATCTGGCACATCCAGATATTCAGCCCGGATGCGGCACATACCTGCACAACCCTGGATCGCCACATACCGATAGCTATAGCTGAGCCTTAAAAGAAGGCTCCAAACAGCCACCCACCAGGCGGGCGCTGTAGTGCAAGGGCATGAACACAGCGCCACCAGTCGTCGGTGGCTCTCTCAAGAACACCACAAGCACTCACATAACCCCTGGTGTCTAGGTGATACCCTCTCCCTCTCCATAGCCGCTATAAATAAATGTTTACAATATCCCTGGCAGTTTAGTGGTACCCCCACCCCTCCGTAATGCGAGCACGATAAACCTTCGGAATACTGCCCTGATGGTCAGCCCCGTCATGGCAGGCGGCAACCGACCCCACCCCGCGCCACTGCCAGCTGCTGTGACTGACGGCTACGTACTGCAAGCCCATTAGTCCAGTGTGGGCGATGGGCTTACAGCCCGATACTGTGGCGGTCATTCGGCGGCAACGGCGCTATGCAGGTGGGTTAGTTGCTGCCCGATGATGGGGAGGAGGGTAGCGCCACTGGACCACCAGGGATATTATTCCGTAGGGTTTACTGGCGGTAAGTGTTATGGTAGGGATGGGGGCGTACCACTAGACTGCCATGGATATTTTCAACATATATATATATTGTGATCGCAGCTACTGGGAGGGTGGGAGATACTGTTAGACCCCCCCCCCCGGCAGTACCACATGCTGTGCAGGGTGCTATGCACATTTCGCTGGCCAGCCCTGCAAAACTCATGCAAATAGAGCCATAATAACATGCAAATGGCTCCATTTGCACCTTGCATGCATTATGGCCCCATTTGCATACTGCCGGCTGAATATCAGAAATCTTCGCAGAGCGCAACTCTGTTGCGCTGGCGCAGTTCCCATTCCTGGTATTCAGTCCTGTCTAGGGGAGATGTGCCAGCGCATAGTATTTGTGCAGTACGCATTACCTGTTATATTCAGACGATGCGCCCATTGCTCATCTTCTTTGAATATTTCACTGGGTTGCACCAGTGCAACACAGTTGTGCTGCGCCTCCACATGCGCCATTGCCAGGTGCAATTCTGAATATCGGGGCCTTGGTGTTCCTGCAGGGTTAATTTTGCTCTTTCAGGGACTGGACCTCTCCATCTGTAGCTGTTAAGAGTTTTATTGGTATTTCTGGTCTTTGTTTTGCTGATCATCTGGTCCGTGAAGCCTGGATTCCTCTCTACTGCGGTTATCTAACAGGTGAACGCAACTTGGGAAATCGAGACTTCTGCTCTTCATGTGGTCACATTTAAAAAAAAAAAAAAACTTTTCTGTGTTGCAATGAATCATCCTAGGCATGTCTGGAATCTTAGGACATCAGGTCCATAGTAAACAATAAAACAATCTTCAGGGAGCCAAGTTCCAAATGTTACATTTAATATATTCTGGAGATAGTGTAATTATTATATAGAGGATAATGCCCGAGGATCTGTTAACCATGGTGTAATCACCTCAAGCAATTGCCATGCAGAACTGGTAAACCTCAAGAGCACAGTGCGAGAGATTTACAGTCGTCATGGCAACAGCAAGAGGGGATTACACCATGGTTAACACCACGATACTCTGGCATTGTCTTTTATAGCGTCTGGGGTGGTAAAAAAAACCTAAACAAATGTAAAAAGTATTTTAAAACTACTGGTGCAACACTTCTCTCCCTTACCTTATGTTGTCATCAAGACAGATCTATGACGATTACCAAGTCTGTTTATTTATGAACAGGGATCGCCAGTACAAGGGCATACTTAAAATAAACTAACTGGTTACTACATCTTTTTTAAAAAACTTGTCTGTGCACAGCGATAAACAATGAACTTATGACTTTTTTGAGTTAATTAAAAACAAACAGTTCCTGGAAAACAATATGGCTGGCAAACCGCAATAACGTGATAACTGCATGCTGGGTAACATCTTCGATGTGCACTGGAGGGGTTGGGGGAATCAACAACGACAGAAACTGCAGACATTCTGGAGAGCCACGAAGTAAGCAACCACTGGAATTTCAGCGCATGCTACCGTGAACAGCGTTCTGTAAATATATTTTTGCTAACTGCTGGGGTTCTAACTTGTAATCTCACTTGTCTGACGTAATCTCACTGGTCTGACATACCTCAGCAAGGTTTATCAGCACATGACGTCAGAACAGTAGGATTACAAGACTAAAAAATGTTACCAGGGAATCAGTTATAAAGGCTCCCCATACATTATAAATAGAACAGATAGGTAGTGAGTGTGTATTACAAGGAAGTAATACCATTGAGAGGTTCCCATGTTCCCCAAAACCTCGAGATAGTTATTAATCCCTTGTGATACAAAAAAATAACAGATAAGTGAGTGTGTAATATCTGGATCCAATAGAAAATACTTCAAGTTGCTCAGAGTTCTTTTTCAGCTATCTTGTGATGACGGCGGCCCAACTAGCGCACTGAGCACTCACTTGCTCACTGTGTCAATGTGCGCTCCTTCATCAGTACCTCTGGTTGTCAGCTTTGCTAGCCGGAAGCATCTGTTATTTGGTTTCTGCAGACAAGTGAATGCAAGATCAGATATTTTAAATGTACAAAAAAAAAAAAAATTATACTGGTAAAAGAACAGAAGCTACAAATTGCTCTCATAAAAACGAGAGACTGATGCCATGTCTGACACTGTTGTGCCCTTCCAAAGAAAAAAAAAGCAGTCAATCACAAAGTACGCTTTGAAGACTGACATGTTGTGTCTTTAGTAAAATTACTTGGAGCCACAGCAACCAGTTCTACAGTGTCAGACCATCTTTCGCATGTGCTGTTGTGTTTTTGCATTAATACTATCGTTCAGAGCTCGGAACGATAGTATTACGGGACTGTAACTAGGGTATTATGAGATTTTCGGGTACCTGTTACAGGATTTTTTTTATGCGATTATTTTCAAAATCCATATAGTACATAAAGAATAATGCCTGTGCTGGAGTGTAATACAAGTATTTTTTCACACACCTGAGGTGTGTGATAATCCACACTCTATGGGTTTATGAGATTATCCACAAACTTTGCACAGGTATTTTTTTTTATAATAACTGATGCAAGGTTTCATAGAAAAGCTATTTGTGAGAGCAAGCATGTCCCTAAGAGCCACCATACTCGCACAAATACAGTGTGCGCTCTTTTGTGCTTCATTGAAGTGAGAGCGTGAAGAGGAAAATACATAGTATAACCTGCTATCGAGCTATTACAGAATTCAGCAGGTTATTATGGTGTTTTCTTAAGACTGGATATCCAGTCATTATGGGGGGGGGGTCACCAGTTATTATAAAGCATTTGTCATAGGAATCAAATGTTAAGAGGCTGCAGTGTTAGTAGTACTAGGCTGAGAGGTCTTAAAGTAATTTAACCTTCGGTTTTTAACTGACTGGAATGGTGTGCTGGGTAAGTGGAGAGGTAATTAGCTGTAGGGATTGTGGGGCGCTCATCCCCAAGGTTATGCTTTCAAGAAGGGGACACTGCCTTATTTGCAGGACCATCAGGGAGCTCCATGCTCAGCTGGCAGCAGCTAGGAAGGAAGTATTACAGTTGTGACTCCAACTAAGCTTATGCCCACCCCCCACTTCTTCAGAGGCCCACTCGTCAGGGGTGGGGTGAAGGGTGGTGGGAAGAGGAGGAGACTAGGTGACAGGGACAGTTACAAAATAGTCAGCTCTTCCTATAAGGTACCATGGCAAACTGCTTTGCGCCCCTGGAAAAGTCACAGGCGCTGGACTCGAGCAGGGGTGACCATGGGTCAGTTAGTGCTGACAGGAAGGGAGATGTGGGGACACCCAGGGGCATGGGGGGGGGGCAGATGATAGCAAGGAGGAGTGTAGTGATAGAAGACTATGGCTAGAGGGATGGAAAAGGTGGGAGCTAAGAGAGGTGGTCAGATGCCTGCCTGGAGCTTCAGCCATCCAAGACTGGGATAGGACAGGGAGAATAGCTGGGGTGGGGCTGGGAGTGCGGGTACACCTTGGTACAGTCAAAGTCAGTTATATTGGACTAGTGTGTATTAAAAAGGTTTTGTCTGCTATAACCAGTTGGCTCAATCCGTTTTTTTTTTGTTTTGTTTTTTTCCTTAGTCTGTGTAGCACTGTACTGTTTCATTCATTAGTTTTGTGTATTTTTCAAAGGGTTTTGAGAGAGAGTTCTGGTGAGGGCTAGTGGAGTGCTCACTGCAGTCTTTGATATATGGCTTTGGTACAGTATGATAGGTGGTTGGGTCCCTACTCTATTAAACACAAAGTTTTTTACTGAAAAATTCTTAAAACCAGGACACTGACACCATGCTGATGTGAGAAAAAATTACTCACCATAGTAATGTTGCTTCTTCTAATGGAGTCTTGCTGTATTCAGACATAATGCAGTTAGCCCCAGCACTTGAACTGCCCCAGAGAGGAAAGAGTTAACTCCATGCAGAAGCATGGAATGTTGAGCTCGGTTTTCAAACCTCCGTCTGTGGTACTCACCAGTGCAACAGTCAGATTCTTATGAGAAACTAACTAACTTGACACTGAAATGTGGAAATTGTTTGAACACATAGCCAAAAGGCAAAATACTTTTTGGGGTCCAAAAAAGAGTCAAGTAGAGGACCCAAGAAGAAATAAGGTAGTGACAATTCAAACTATGCAACACAAGAAGGAAAAACATAACAGTTACCCCACCAAGAGGCAGGGTACAAAGTACAACCCTGGAGGTGCCACTGTGCCTGCCAACCCACTTCCCAAAAACAGGTTCTGAGAGGGGGCTGAATACAGCAAGACTCCAAGAAGAAACGTTACTATGGGAGTAATTTTTTCTTCAAACAACATGAAGTCTTGCTGTATTCAGACATAATGCAGACTACCAAGCAGTTCCCTATGGAGGAGGGAATACAGAACCTATTTTGGGAACAAGCTCTGCAGTACTGCTGTGCCAAACCTAGCATCACTCCTAGACTAGATGTTCAGAGAGTAATGCTTGGTGAATACATGTACTGTTTTCCAGGTGGCTGCTTTACAGATCTCTAACAAGGGTATAACTCTGGCCGCAGCTAGAATAGCAGCTGTACCCCTAGTCGAGTGAGCCCTCATGCCTGAAGGGAGTGTTCTACCCAATTTGTCATAGTAAAATCGTATACAGGAAACAATCCACCTGGCAATAGTTCTCTTAGTGGCAGGTTTACCTTTCCCCACTTCACCATATGTGAGGAACAATTGAAGACAGTCATTTCTGTGTGCCTTAGTATGCTCTATGTAGTAGCTAAGTGCCCTTTTAACATCCAAACTGTGTAATCTTCTTTCCTCTGGGGAAGAATGGTCAGTGAAAAATGCAGGAAGAGACAGACTGGTTTAGGTGAAAATCCGATACCATTTTAGGCAAGAACCTCCTATTAGTTCTTAGGACCACTTTATCCCTATGGAAGGATATGAAGTCGGGTTCGACTGACAGGGCCTGTAATTCACTAATCCGCCTGGCAGAAGTAATAGCTACCAGGAACACAGTTTTCCAGGTCAAGTACTTCAATTCAGCCGAAGCCATAGGCTCAAAGGGTGGCTGCATAAGCTGAGCAATGCAGACATTAAGATCCCAAGGTAGAGTAGGCTCCCTAAAGGGAGGGTTAATGTGAACCAGGCCTTTAAAAACTTCCTGAAAACAGGATGAGATGCCAGGGAAGAGCCCTTCCCTGCTGAAAGGAATGCAGAGACTGCTGCTAGATGTCTCTTCAGAGTGGCAGGCATAAGGCCTAGACTATTCAGATGAGCTAGATAATCTAAGGTTGTAGAAATGCCTGCAGAATCAGGCACAATACTTTTCTGAAAGCACCAAATACTGAACCTCTTCCATTTGGAATTGTAAGTTTTTCTAGTGGAAGGTTTCCTGGAGACCTTCAGAATATCCAGAACTCCCTGAGAGACATGTAGAGCTGCATATTCTAACTCTTCAAGAGCCAGGCCTTGAGGTTGAGAAATTGGAGATTGGGGTAACAGATCCACCCCTGGGAGGAGAAGAGAAAATTGTATCTCCTGGGAAGAGACAGGGGACGTGAGACAGCCAAGGACAGCAGTAGAGGATACCAGGGTTGTCTGGCCCAATCTGGAGCCACCAGTATCACTGTGCAGGGTTGAGTTCTTATCTTGATCAGAACAGGAGAGGGAAAGGAGGGAAGGCATAAAGAAACCTGCCTTTCCAGTTCAGATTGAGGGCATCGTGGGGAACTGTGCCCAGGACTGGAGGTCTGCAGCAAAACAGAGGAAGTTGATGATTGTCTGGTGCTGCAAATAGATCTATTTCTGGAATGCCCCACTTGGAGAAAATGATCCTCAGAATGTGAGGATTCATGGACCATTCGGGATGCCCCTGTGAAATCCTGCTCAGGGCATCTGCCAGCACACTGTCCTTCCCTGGAAGATGAACTGCTACCAGGGACGTCTGAAGGTAATAGGCCAGAGAGCAAATCTTCATGGCCTCTCTGAGCAGGGCCGTGGATCAAGTGCCTCCCTGCTTGGTGATGTACCACACTGTGGTAGTGTTGTCCATCCTGACTTGGACCACCTTGCCTTTGACTGAATCCGAAAAGGTCTGAAGGGCTAGAAAAACTGCCCTGAGTTCCAGGAGGTTGATATGAAGAAAAGACTCTTGCGGGGACCAGATCCCCTGAGCTGTTAGGGCTCCCAGGTGGGCTCCCCAGACTAGGAGAGAAGCATCCGTAGTCAGTACTACTGATGGAAGTTGAGGGAGAAACTGAACCCCTTGTCTGAGGTTGTCCTGGTCCAGCCACCACTGGAGAGCCTGGACCAGAGTTCGGGTCACTGGAATCAGTTTGGTGAGAGAATCTGTTCTCTGTGACCAAAAGGACCTTAGATGAAACTTAATGTCCCGCATCTGAAATCTGGCTCCCTGAACCACTGCAGTGGAGGCTGCCAAGTGTCCCAGGAGTTGGAGGAACTGTCTCGCTGGAAGAGAAACCTTAGGCTGAAAGGAGGGAGCGAGGTCTACTAAGGCCTTCACCCTTGCCAGAGGAAGGAAAGCTTTTGCTTGGGTAGTATGCAATTCCACCCCTATGAAGGCGAGAAGCTGTACTGGTTCGAGGACAGATTTTGGCAAACTGAGAAGAAACCCCAAGGAACTGAACAAGTCCTGAGTGGTTTGCAGAGCTGACCTGACCTTGTCTGAAGACTGCACTACTAGGAGCCAGTCGTCCAGATATGGAAAAATGGTGATAACCTGTCTTCTGAGGTAAGCCACCACTACTGCAAGGCACTTTGTGAACACCATTGGAGCTGATGTTAGGCCAAAAGGCATGGCCTTGAATGGATAATAGCCTGAAGGCAACTCGAACCCGAGGTATTTTCTGTGGGAGCACCTAATAGGGATATGGAAGTAGGCTTCCTTGAGGTCCAGTGATGCTAGCCAATCTCCTGGCCTTAAAGAGGGAAGGATTATTCCCAGAGTTACCATTTTGAACTTGGGTTTTGAAATGTGTTTGTTCAGATACCTTAGACCCAGGATAGGTCGCCACTCCCCCATTTTCTTTGGGGTGAGGAAGTACCTGGAGTATAGGCCTTTTCCCCTGTGTTGAGTAGGAATTTTGTCTACGGCTCTGAGAGTCAGGAGAGAGGAAACGTCTGCCTCTAGGGCAAGGGTTTCTGAAACTGATGCAGGTGGAAAAGACTTGGCCCTCCTTTTTGGGTACCTTTTGAAGCTGAGGGCTAGTCCCTGGCTTCCTACTTCCAGGACAAACTTGTCTCAGGTAACAGACTTCCAGGCCTGAAAGTAGTAAGCCAGCTTGGCTCCTACTGGGATTGGAGAGTCGACCTGGGCTGACACCTCAGGATGCCTGCTTGGCAGGAGCCTTAGATTGGGAGGAAAAAGCAGTCCTGCTCATCCCCCTTCTACCCCTCCCTCGAAAAAAAAAAAAACCTTTGTGGGTAAGACAAGGAGGCCTGGGCTTGGTCAAAAGGCCTGTGAAAAGGCCTGCTCCTGCTCCTGGACTGCTGCTTCTGAGGAGTGGCTTGCCTTTCCCCGGCCTGTGCACTCCTGTTAAGTGGTTCTATATTAGTCCATTTTCTTCATGTAAGCCTCTGTCTGCTCCCCAAACAAACAGAGTTACCAACTATAGAAAAATCCATAGCCTTAGACTGGGTGTCCTGTAATAGGCTAGTACATCTGAGCCAAGCATGCCTTCTGAGAGACACAGATGTAGCCATGACTCTGGATGCCATATCGGTGGAGTCGACAGCAGTGTGAAATTGTACTTTGGATGCCTCAATTCCATCCGCAGCCACCTCCTCCAGCTCTGCTCTTTGACTAGCTGGGGGGAGGCCTTTTTAGTCGGTTCCAGAACCATACCCCACCTGGACATCTGGTACCTGGCTGAGTAGGCCATATAATTTGCCTGCCCAAGTCCCAAAGAGGATGCCAAGTATAGTTTCTTGGCCATGGCATCGACTTTCCTGGAGTCCTTGTCTGGGGAGTGTGAAGCCAAAGGAATGTCTGCCCTGTCACAGGCTGCAGCCTGCACTACCCCAACATGGCTGCTATGTGATTAAAGGAACTCCGCAGCTGAGCCTGATAACATGCATCTCCTGTCCATTCTTTTATCTACAGGAGGTAAAGAGTTAGGAGTCCGTAGAATCTTTTTTGTCTGTTTCCCCAAGGACTTGTGAAGGAGAATAGACAACCTTTTGGACTCTGGGATGTCCATCATCTCCACAAAATCAGGCTCTTCTTCCTCCTCAGCAGCTTCAACCAAAGGGAGCTGGAGGGCTTCAGCCACCTTCTTGTAAAACAAGATGTGAGAAGGGGACTCTGAAAGCCTGGGAGGGGAGACATCAGAGGGTCTGTCTGGGGAGATGTCCGGTTCAATGGGCACATCCAGACCCCCACCGTCATAGTCATCGTCATCACTGTCGGGATAGTCTTAGTCTCCCTCCCACTCCTCACAGAAAGCATCCGGCTCATAATCCGAAGGAGCCGGTTCCGACTGAACCGACCGCCTAACTGGCGGCACCGGTTTGGACGGAACCGGATGAAGCGATTGGACAATACTAATCGCTTTGGCTATCTCGTCCGTGGTTGGAGTAAGTGGTATTGGATCCGAATCAGCGGACTTTCGTTTTGTTTTTGTTTTTTTTTTTGGAAGGAACCGAACCCTCAGAGTTGGCTCTCCTTTTGCCCGAGGAAGTATCACCTAGGTCAGTAGGCACCTCCCCAGGTTCGGCCGTAACCGAACCGGGCTGGCCATCCGGGTCTACAGACTTCTCAGCCTCCCTTTCCTTCAACCTACTCAGTCTTTCAGTCTTTTTTCTAGAGTGGTTTTAGGAAAGTTTTTGCAAATTTGGCAGTCTGACTGGAGATGGTCAAACCCCAGACAAACACAGATAAGGTGGGGGTCGGCCTTGGCAAAGGCCTCCCCACACTCAGTACAGTGTTGAAACCCAGTGGGACCGGTTTTCTTTTTGGGTTTCTCAGACATGGCCAACCTACCAAAGTTACCATATAGAAGCATTCAAGCCAGGTAATACCAACCGATCATTAACAACCGTGTCACAGGTTTGGAAAAGAACCGAGAAAAACCCCGGTTCTTTTGAAACCGATTGGTACCAGAACACCACTCTAAAATAATAAATTTTAGATCAGAAGGAAACAAGGCCGGTTCCTAACCGGACCAACCGGGAAGAAACCAAAGGAACCAACAATTCCCACAAGTTATTTAAAATAAAGTACAGTCAACTACTCATCTACCACACTACCTGTACCATAGACAGAGGCTGGAAATGTGAAAAAACAATAAAGTACAAGTTTTAACCGAACACTTTACGTTTACCGAACCGAGCAGAGGAATCTCTGGAGTGACTTCACCGTTAAGCGGAGTAAAGAATCTGACGGTTGCACTGGTAAGTACCACAGACAGAGGTTTGAAAAAAAAGAGCTCGAGCTCAACGTTCCATGCTTCTGCATGGAGTTAACTCTTTCCTCTCCGGGGCAGTTCAAGTGCTGGGGCTAACTGCATTATGTCCGAATACAGCAAGACTTCATGTTGTTTGAATTCGTGTTTGTGCTGGGGTTTAATTCACTGTGCATACTTTGTCTTCAGTTATTATTAAAACAAACAAAAACAAAAAAAAAGTAAAAAAAAAAAAAAAAACAAACCAAAAAGTCCTCTTGCTCTGCTTGCTTCTCCCGAGTCTATATTTATGCCTCTCTCTTTTCAGGCTAGGAGATCTAAGTGTGGAAGGATGTTGAGACACTGCTCTTGGAGCTTCATGAACATCAGCACCTGTCACAATTTTAATTTGTGAACCTTGATCCTCTCTAATCTGGAGAATCTTCGATGTCTGGTGCTTTGGTCGGCCGCATACATTCATGCACACTAGTTACTGCGTCCACCTCAGGATATGGGTAATTTTCTTCCATCCTGCGTAAAAAGTCAAATTCCACCTCAGATAGCTGGAAGCATTAGGATTTCTTCCCCAACCAGTGATTTAGCAGGCACACTAGGAGAAAAATCAGGCTCTTCTGAAACCGTGAATGATCATCTCATCAAGCTGTCCCACACAGTCTCCATGAGATGCACAGCATCTAACACGGAAATCTGCTTTACACTTTGTGATGCTCTTAGTTCAGTTCCTCTGCCTTCATCCATATTCTCATAGGACCTCTTGAAGGCATACATGACTCCCTGGTTGAGTGGCTGAATTATGAAGTGGTGTTTACAGGAAGAAAATGTTATTTGATGTTGCAAAGTGTGGATTTGTTGGGGTGGCCACTAAAACTGACCAACAGCAAAGGAATTTTCTTTCAACCAAGTTTCTTATCCCAACTCGGTACCAAAAAGTCCTCAGATGAAACTGAATGTCTCATCTGAAATCTGGCCCTTTGGACACTGCGGTGGAAGCTGCCATGTGGTCCAGAAGCTGAAGAAAATGCCTTGCTGGTTGAGACACCAGAAGATGAAAAGAGGAAGCCAGCTCTATAATGGCCCTTGCCAAAGGGAGAAATGCTCTTGCTTTGACAGTATCCAGTTCTACTCCTATGAAAGTTAAGAGATGAACTGGCTCGAGAACTGACTTGGGAATACTGAGAAGGAAACCTAGAGAAGCAAGCACCTGCTGTGTCACTTTTAGATCTGACTTGACTTGGTCTGGAGATTGGCCCACTATGAGCCAGTCGTCCAGGCAAGGGAATATGGAGATATTTTTCCTCCTCAGAAAAGCCACTACTACTGCCAGGCACTTGGTGAACACCCTTGGAGCTGATGACAGGCCGAAAGGCATTGCTCTGAATTGGTAATGGCCTCAAGGCAGTTCGAACCCGAGGTATTTTCTGTGGGAGCACCTGATGGGAATGTGAAAGTAGGCATCCTTTAGGTCCAGGGAGGATAGCCAGTCCCCTGGCCTTAGAGAGGGAAGAATTATTCCCAGAGTTACCATCTTCAACTTTGGTTTCAAAAGGTGTTTGTTCAGGTATCTTAAGTCTAGGATAGGCCACCCACTCCCCTGATTTTTTTTCGGGGTAAGGAAGTACCCGGAGCACAGACCTTTGCCCCATGGGCTGTAGGAACTCTCTATGGTTCTTAAGGCCAGGAGAGATGACACCTCTGCCTCTAGGGCAAGTATTTCAGAGATGCTTGCAGGTGGAAAAGATCTGGCTCTGTTTTGGAAACTTTCTGAAGCTGAGAGCCAGTCTCTGGCTTACTACCTCCAGGACCCACTTGTCTGAGGTAACAGACTGCCAGTTCTGGGATTAGTAAGCCAGCCTGCCTCCTACAGGGGTGGGGGAGTCGACCCAGGCTGACACATCAGGGTGTCTTCTTGGCAGGGGCCCTGGGCTGAGAGGAGGATGCAGCTCTGCTCATCCCCCTTCTACCTCTCCCTCTAAAGAACCCCCTCTACGAAAAAAAAGAGAGGAGACCTGAGCCTGGAAGAAAGGTCTTTGAAGAGGCCTGCCCCTGCCCCTAGATTGCTGCCTTTGAGGAGTGGTTTGTCTTTCTTTGGCTTGAGCGCTCCTATAGGTGGTCCTGTATTCGTCCATCTTTTTCATGTAATTCTCAGTCTGCTCCCCAAACAGAGAATTACTCACAACAGGGAAATCCATGGCCTTAGCCTGGGTATCCTGTGATAGGCTAGTACATCTGAGCCAAGCCATTCTCCGCAGAGCCACAGATGTAGGCATGACCCTAGATGACATCATGTAGTAGACAGCAGCATGAAATTGGATTTTTGATGCCTCAGTCCCATCAGCAGCCACCTCGTCCAGCTCCTTGGCCAGCTGGGGGGAGGCCTGCTTAGCCAGTTCCAAGACAGAATCCCACCTGGACTTTTGGAACCTGGCAGCATAGGCCATGTAATTAGCTTGTCTGAGTCCCAAGAAAGATGCCAAATACTGCTTCTTGGCCATGGCATCCATCTTCCTGGAGTCCTTATCCGGGAGGTGTGAAGCCAAGGGAATGCCAGCCTTATCACAGGCTGCAGCCTGTACTACCCCAACATGGCTGCAATGCTGGTATAGGAACTCCGAAATTGAGCCTGACAGCATATACCTCCTGTTCATAAGCTTGTCCACTGGAGGCAGAGAATTTGGTGTTCTTAAAAGTTTATGCGTGCGTTTCCCAAAAGATTTATGCAAGGGAATAGACAGCCTCTTGGACTCTGGGATGTCCATCATCTCAACAAAATCAGGCTCTTCTTCCTCCTCAACAGCTTCATCCACAGTGAGCTGGAGGGTTTCAGCCACTTTCTTGTAGAACATAAAGTGGGAAGGGGACTCAGAAAGCCTAGGAGAGGAAACTCCAGAAGGTCCGTCTGGGGAGATGTCCGGTTCAATAGGCTCATCCAGACCCTCTCCACCATCATAGTAGTCTTCATCATCCTCTTCACCTTCCCCCTCCCATTCCGGATCATAATATTCCTCCAAACAGTAATCTGCAACCGGAGGAGCTGACCGAACCAAGCACCGACCAACAGGGGGCAGTTGAGTCAGAACCGGACAGAGCGATTCAATAATGCTAATCGCACAGGCAATTTCATCAGCCGCCGGATGAAGAGATTCGGGATCCGAACCGGTCGATTTATCCCTTTTCTTTTCCGAAGAAACCGACCCTTCAGAGTCAGCCTTCCTTTTGCCCAAAGTAGTCTGGCCCTGGTCAGAGGGCACTCCCTCAGGTTCGGTCGGAACCGAACCGGGCTGGCCATCCGGGTCAGCGGACTTCTCGGCCTCCTTATCCCTAAGCCTGCCCAAATGTTTTTTTCCAGGGTGGTCTTTGGGGAATTCTTGCAAATTTGGCAGTCTGAATTGAGGTGGTTAAACCACAGACAATATACACAGGTGGTGCGGGGATCAGCCTTGGCAAAGGCCTCCCCACACACACTACAGTGCTGAAACCCAGTGGGCCCCGTTTTTTTTCCCCCCAGGGTTTTTCCGCACATGGCCAACCACAAAATTAATTTACCTGGCCTGAAGCCATGTAAAGGGTAAGACAAAACCTATTGGATCCTCACCGTATCACGGGTGCTGGGAAAACGAAAATGCTGCTTTTGGATCGATAGGCACCGGAATCACCACAAGACGCTTTTAAACAACAACCAATCAGTGCAGCCAAACAGACTGCAATTTACAATTTCCTCACAATTTAACTCCAAGTCCACTACCTAATACCACTTAATGTACCACAGACAGGGATCTGAACCGAGAGAAATAAAGAAATTCTGCAGATTAAGCAGACGAAAACTTTACCGAACCGAAAGTGAAGAGCAAACTCCGGAGCGACTGTTCAGTTAGGCAGAGTAAAGAAACTGACAGTTACACTTCAAGTGCAGCAGACAGTAGTTTAAACTGAGCTCGAGTCCAACGTCCTCTGCTCTCAGCTCTTTCATCTCTGGGGCAGTTCAAGTGCTGGGGCCAACTGCAATTGTCAGAATACAGCCAGACTTCATGTTTGAAATGGTTTACATTGCAGAAGCACCTTGATTTGGCAGATTCTCCAATCACTATTATGAGGCCAATTAATTACTGTATTAATGTGTCAACACCTTCATACCCAACAAGCACCACACACACATACACACACACACACACACACACGCGACACACAGTGTGTGTAACACCTTAATAACACATTTACCACCCAACACACTACAAACCACCCCAGTAACACATGTAACAAGCCCATTAACACCAGTAAATACAGGTTACTCACCTGTAACAGGAGTTCTAGGAGTGGTATATGTTGTTCATCCACACTTACTGGCAGGTTCCTTGTCACTTTAAATCTTGCTGGAAGGTCTTCAAGCTGGCTCTTCCCATCCACCCGGGTGATAAAACTCTCGCTTTGCCCCATGACGCCAGATCTAGCCCGCTGGAAGCCAGGTTGCACGTCGAAGCCGGGGAGGTCGGGTGGGGCGTGTGGATGAACATATACCACTCCCAGAACTCCTGTTACAGGTGAGTAACCTGTATTTCTAGGGACGTGGATACGTTGTTCAATCCACACTTACTGGCAGACTCCTAGCAGTTCTCCAGGAGGAGGCAGCCAAGGCGCACACCCCCTACTTGGGGAAATAAGGACTGGAGAACCAAGGTCCCAAAACCAGCATCCTGGCGTGACTCAAGGTCGATGTGGTAGCAGGTAATGAAAGTGTGTACTGACTTCCATGTAGCAGCCCTGCAGATTTCCTGGATAGGGACGTCCCTGGAAGCAGCCACCGAAGCAGCGGTATGGCGGGTAGAATCGGCTCCTATCTCTTTGGGAGGCTCCATGCCCGCCAACCTATAGCAGAGATCTATGCAGGAGGTGACCTACCTGCCTATCGTCTGCTTGGCTGCAGGTCTGCCAGGTGCGGCTTCAGCGTAGGTGACAAACAGTTGGCGAACCTCTCCCCGAACTTCAGCCTTCCGCTCCTTATAATAAGAGAGCGCTCTTCTAGGGTCCAGAGTATAGAGCCTATTTTCGGCCTCCGAGGTGTGATTGGGGTAGAACACCGGCAGACTTAACACTTGGTTAAGGTGAAACTCTGACACCACCTTCAGAAGGAATTTCAGGTGGGGGCGAAGGACAACCTTGTCCCTGTGGAAGACCAGATAAGGAGACTTGATGTAAAGCGCCTTGAGCTCTCCCATCCTTCTGGCCGACATGATGGCCACCAAGAAGGCGGTGTTCGACAACAGGTGAGAGATGTCACACCTGTGCATCGGTTCGAATGACTTGCCCATGAACTTAGCCAATACCAGCAGTAAATCCCACGGAGGTGGAGGTTCTCACACCGGAGGGGATATGTGATCAAGACCTTTGAAAAAAGCGCCCGACCACCTTCTCCTGCGCCACTGACTGCTTCCCGGCCCGCACCCAGTAAGCAGAGATGGCTGCCAGGTGCACCTTAGGGGTCGTCGACCGAAGCCCTAGCTGAGAAAGGGACCACAGGTAGTCCAGAATGCTTGCCAAAGAACAGGAGGAAGGGCCCAACCCCTTATCCTGATACCAAATGCAGAATCTCTTCCATTTGAAGATGTAGCATTTTCTGGTTGACTCCTTACGGGATGCCTCAATGACGTTGAGGACCTCGTCAGAAAGACTCAAGGCCTGGAACTCTAGCCGCTCAAGAACCAGGCCATCAAGTGCAGGGATTGAAGGTCTGAGTGGAGTACCTTCCCCTTGTTGACCGAGATCAGGTCCGGGCGGGCTGGAAGCCGTCTCGGGAGCCTGGAGCGGAGGTTGAGGAGATCTGGATACCAGAACTGGCGGGGCCAGTCTGGGGCTATCAGAATCACCTGCGCCTTGTCCCTCTTTGCCTTGAGAAGCACTTTGTGGATCAAGGGAAATGGAGGGAAGGCGTAGAAGAGGCCCGGGGTCCACGGCCTCGAGAATGCATCCCCTGCAGCAAGCTCTGCTGCCGGGGGTGGGCGTGAAACAGCCTCAGCTTCGCATTCTCCCTGGAGGCAAACAGGTCCACCTGAGGAGTGCCCCAGTGGGAGAACAGATCTTGTACTACCTCCAGCAGGACAGACCACTCGTGAGATGCAGCACCTATCCGGCTGAGGGCATCAGCCAGAGTGTTGGAGGCTCCTGCCACATGGATGGCTAGGAGATCCGCCTCCACGCTGATCACGAGAGACCAAGTGCAGAGAGCCTCCTTGCACAGAGGCAAGGAGCACGTCCCGCCCCGGACGGTTTAGGTAGTACATGGTCGTGGTGTTGTCCGTCTGGACCTGGACCACTTGATCCAGTACAAATGGAGCGAAGGCGGTGAGGGCTAGTCAGACCACTCGAAGCTCCAACAGGTTGATGTGGCATCGAGACTCCTGAGGGGACCAGAGGCCATGCGCTCTGAGCTTCCCCAGATGGGCACCCAAACCCAGAGAGACGGTCATCAGAGTGACCGTCGGCTCTGGGCAGAAAAACGGGATACCCTCCTGCAGATGAGCTGGAACGAGCCACCACTGGAGGCCACTCCACACCTCCTGGGTCACCGTCACTGGCTGGTCCAGAGGACCGGAGCGCTGGGACCATTGGTGGGCCAGCCCCCATTGCAGGGGACGCATGTGCCAGTAGGCCCAACGGACCACGCTGGTGCAGGCCGCCAGGAGGTGCAAGAAGTCCCGGGCAGGGCGCAATTGCCCGACCAGAAATAACTGGGCAAAGGAGGAAAGGACCTCGGCCCTGTCCACCGGGAGCTGTGCTCTGGCTCGAAGAGAGTCGAGCTCTGCCCTGATGAACTGAATCACCTGTGATGGCATGTGTTCCGATTTGGCCTCGTTGATGAGGAGGCCAATCTGAGAGCAGACCTGGAGGGCCAGATCCCTGGACCGCTCCACCTTCAACTTAGAGGGGGCTGCAATCAGCCAGTCATCCGGGTAAGGGTACACCCGGACCCTTTGGCGCCGTAGGAATGCTGTCACCACTGCCATGCATTTGGTGAAGACCCTGGGAGCTGGAGAGAGGCCGAAGGGCATGGCCTGGAACTTGTAAAGGGATCCCTCTGCCCTGAAGCGGAGGAATCGCTGGTGAGACGGACGGATTGGGACATGAAAGAACGCTGGTCCTGGAGGTCCGGAGAACAGAACCATACGCCCGTGCTCCAAGGATGGAATGATCTGAGCCAGAGTGACCATCCTGAAGGTATGAGACCTTAGGAACTTGTTCAGGTTGTGTGGGTCTAGAATGGGCGCAGTCCCCATCTGTTTTGGGACCAGGAAGCACCTAGACACAAACCCTGGGTCTGGAGGAGGATCCGCCACCTCTCTGATCACCTCCTTCTGGAGGAGCAGGGCAATGTCAGCTCGACGAGCCGACAGAGGTTGCGGAACCCGTAGCCCCCCCCCCCCATGGGGCGACAGCTCGATAGGATGGTGACTGCTCAAATTCCAGAGGCAGACCCCTGCCTACCACTTCCACACCCAGCGGTCCGTGGTGATATCGGACCATGCGGAAAGGAAGTGGCGGAGCTGTCCCCCCCATGGGGGGGAACCCGGGGAGGAGTGACTAGGTTGGGGGGCGACACCCCTCAACCCGTCACTGGGCAGGCTGCGAGGAAGGGCCGGCCGAGGAGCCACCTGGGAATTTCCCTCCCAGTTTCCTGCTGGAGCAGCAGGCTTGGCTTTGGGGTGCCAAGTGCGAGCCTGCTGGCCCTGATGCTGGTGTTGCTAGGCCAGATGTGCTGCAGGGGCTGAAGGGCGAAAGGGCTTACGCTGCTGCTGGTGGCCTTTGTTCTTCTGGGCAGACGTGACTGAGCCCCAAGGTGGCATTGGACTTCTCGATCCGTTGCATATGACCCTCCACCCCGGGACTGAACAAGTCGGTACCCAGGAAGGGAACGTCTGCCAGCTTGTGCTGGGTATCCGCCGTAAAGGTGGAGATCTGTAGCCAAGCTCTGTGGTGCATGGCCACTGTGGCCGCTACTGACCAGGCAGACGAGTCAGCGATGTCCAAGGAAGTTTGGAGCTGCTGTTTGGCCACCGCCCTTCCCTGATCCCGCACCTGCTTGACCGTCGTTTGGAGGTCAGCTGGGACATGAGGAACCACCTCATCCAGGGAGCCCAAAAGGGCATGTGAAAAGTGTGCCATCAGGATGGCCGAGCTGGCCTGACGAAGGCCTAGGGAGGAAGCAGCATAAACTTTCCGCCCGGAGTAGTCCAATTTCTTTGACTCCTTGTCGGGAGGCTTGTCCACATCCTGAGTGTTCCCGGAACGCCGGAAAATGCTGTCAGTCACTAACCCCTCCACAGAGGGGTGCTCCGAGAAACAGGAGAGTAAACCAGTGGGAACAGCATACTTTCGAGCCATCCTGGCCGAAGGTGCTGGACAAGAAGCTGGCCGCTGCCATAGCTCCAGGGCCAGGCCAACAATGGCCTCAGCTACCGGGAAGTCCTCCGTAGGGGAATCCCCTCAGTCCAGTATCTCCGTGAGGGGATACTTGGCCCGTTTTGAAACGGGTTCGGGCTTCATCCCAGTGGACTCTGAGATGAGTCGAAGCATTCCAAGGAACGAGGATGGGCTCTCGTCCACCGACTGACCCCCAGTGGACTCCAGGTCAAGCAGCCTGGAGAACAAGGAGTCGTCGTCAGACTCAGAGGAGTCTGAACAGCTGCTGAGCGCCTGAGCCACCCTCCACCTGCAGAGGTCGATCGGGAGTGAGGGTGACTGACAACCGATGGGGCAAGCCCCGACCTGACCAAGAATCCTTGGTCGGGGCCCCAGTTTTAGGTTGTGGAGGCGGGGGTTCCACCACAATGGGTGGCACAGCCGGTTTCGGCTCCTCGACTACTATGAGGGGTTGTTTCGGCTGCTCCGGTGACAGCCACTTAATGGCCAGGGAAGGCGACGGTGTCTGCTTGTTCCCAGACAAAAAGAGCTGCTGCCACATTAGATCCTCATAGTGCTGACGCAACTTGCGCTGGAGCCTATCCTCAGAAGAGGACGACGAGGATGAGCGGCGCCGCCGCTTTCCATGGTGCCGAGACAGACCGCTGACGTCGGCAGGACCGGCTGGACCTGGAAGAGGTCCGTGACCGAGACCTTCGGGGATTCAGAGGGTGGGTCTGAGAGGGGCCGGGGGAAACTTGCTCCTCCCTCAGTTCAGGGATCTTAACCGGGGACTCCAGAACAGAAGGCACAGGCAAGTCCTCTGTTTCCACCGGGGGAACCGGTGAAGATGGGTTGTCTGCTTCTCCAGTCGAAAAACCGTCTGACGGGGTAGAGAAAAATCTCGACCACATTGACGGTTATCTCGGTAGGCTGACCTGACGGGGACACCGTGAAGCCAGCGGCCTTAGCCGCAACCTTGACCAAAGTAGAGTGTCGACTGTCCGGTGAAGGGGACCTCTCTCGCTCCCATGAACGTCGATGGTGGGACTTACCTTTAAAGTCCTTCTTTTTGGACCGAGAGGAATGTCCCAAAGGCCCTCCTCCCTTGGTGGAGAGGGACTGGCAAAGCTCCTTAAAAGAAGCTGTGCAGGAGAAGCCGAAGGAGAGCGGGATAAATGCCGCGACCGAGGATGATGATGATGATGCAGCCTGGGCCGCCTCCTGCTCGACAGTGATCAGCTGCTGTAGTTGTTCAGCCGAGCCCACAACCACAGACACCGCCCACTGGGTCTCCTTTGACTTGACAGGAGGGTAACATTTCTCGGGTCGCCCCAACAGCAATCAATCAGCGTGGTCCTCCAAGACCGAAGCCAAAAATGATCTGCACAACTCACAGGCCTGTGAGTCATGGCAGAGTCCAAGCCAATAAACGCACGTGGAGTGCGGATCGGTCTGGGACATCTTCTGCCCACAGGGGCACTGACGAAATCCAGGAGTCGATTTGTCCATTGCAGCCGCGAAGGAAGAGAAAAACTAAAGTCTTTTAAACTTGAGAGTAAGTTTCAGTTTGACCGAAGAGTGTGGATCCAGGCCTAAAACGCAGCGCGCCAAGGAGGGAACCTGAGTTTCCAAGCGGTAAGGAAGATCTGGAGTCATGGGGCGAAGCCAAGAGTTTTATCACCCAGGTGGGAGGGAGGAGCCAGCTTGGAGACCTTCCAGCAAGATTTAAAGTGGCAAGGAACCTGCCAGTAAGTGTGGATTGAACAACATATCCACATCCCTAGAACAAGCCATTTAATTGCACAAAGTGTCCAACCTAATGCAACCCACGACAGGGTGTTGGTTTATAGGCATTTAATGCACACCTGGGGTGCGTCATGAGGCACGAGGCCAGAGGCAGAGTGTTCTCACAGCATCCCAGGCATGCATTAAATCCCTATAGTCAAATAACCTCTATGTGCAAGCACTGAGGCAATGGTTATCCTAAAGGGCATTTGGCTGCGAAGCCAAGTTTCAAAGAAATACAAAATCACACATGCCCCCACAATGCAAAGCATCATGGGCTGCATATACACACACACACACCTTGGAGTGGGTTATTGCACTTATAACACGGGTTATGTTTAAACAAAAACATTTCCAGAAAGGTGTTTTTTTTGTTGCTTAAATAACAAAGGTACTGTATCCTGCCACCCTGCAAAATAGTCCCTAAAAAATCATGCATACTGCAGTGCTCTTATGCACACAGAAATGTTACAGACACTACTGACATGATTTGACATTTCTTGGGCATAACACTGTGTGGTACAATGCCTACCACCATTACTGTAGCCCCTTCCCCCATTACAATACTGAGAAACAGGTCCGTCGCTCTGCCCTTCTCTCACTCTCTCTCACCCCCCACCCCACCCCTTCTAGTGCTGCTTCTACATCCCAGCACACAGCAACACAAAACCCAGAACCGACACACGCAGCCAAAAGCCTTTTTGCACCCCATAAACATCAGTAAAATGACTCCCAGCGTGGCGATGACAGGCAGTTTCAGCAGTAGCATAAGGGCTCTCGGGGACTTGGGTACCCACGTCCTTTATGCACATTTTGTGCATCTGGACACTCAAGTTTTGTTTTTTTTTTTTTGGCGAAAGTCCCCGAGATGCTCCTTTCCAGAGCCCACAGAGTAAGAAACACACTTTTTTTGTAATTAAGATTTTATTGAATATATCATTTATGTAGAACAATAATGCACTTTCGTTGGCAGGGAGAGAAAAGAACTGAGGCAGCTGGTGCCAATGCTGCTATATACACAGCAGCCACACGGATGCTGTGGGTCAGGGCTAGGCACCAGAGTTGCTAGCTCCAAAACTTCTGGTTCATGTTGGGTCCTGTTACCTCTGGCTCCAAACCCAAAATGTGGTATTCTACGAAGAAGGTGGATTTATAAACACTTGATTTAGGGAAATTTCTCAGGCCTCTATCGGCCTTGTGAGGCCGTCATAGCCACCATATAGGCCCTTAACTTCTGCAGGAACTCGTAACAGTATTTTATTCATTTATTTGAGCGGTCAAGACTTTAGCTCACTTGTTTTTCATAGAATTCAAAATAAGATATTATGGTCTTCAGAGAGGATTTTCAGAGTAATGTTCTGAACCAAAGTATTTTGAAACCATAATGAAAAAGTTAATATTACCTTTTTCACAATAACACGACAGTGAGACAGAAATCTGGAACGGGAATGTAAAGTTTTGCTGAAGTTGAAATATTCTGCTAATTAGATCCATGAGCCAGCTGGGTTTATAAGCAAACTTTTCCTTTTGATCTTGCTTTATGATCAGAAAAACTGGAATCTAAGTACAAGCTACAGTGGAACATAAAAAATGGTCAGATTTTATATGAGAGAACAAAAACCTCCATTTCCATTTGTCCCCTTAACCCAAGTCATGCAGAATGCTTTTGATCTCTCACAGGTTCACTCCATAGACCTCTCTAAAATCAGGTGGAGGGATGAAGGGTCGATGCAGGGGTCAGCAGTCTCCAGGCCTAGCTGAGGCATGGTTGAAAGCAGGGAGGTCATCTTCTGGATGATTCACCCATTATCAGACTTATTTCTCTCCACCCATCACCTACCTGGGCAAAGTCCAATTCCCTCTCCACCAAATCAACTTATATGCACTGTGCTCCTTAGTTCAAAATGCTCATGTATCAACAGGGGCCGAAATTAAATTTTGCAGTCACTAACCAGCAGGGCTAGTTACTGGGAAAATCCACTAACCCCACAGACATTTCTACTGGCCCAGCCTGTGCACTTATTGAAATAGAAGAAAAAATTACTCACCTTAGTAATGTTGTTTCTTCTAATGGAGTCTTGCTGTATTCTGACTATTGCAGTGATCACCAACCTTTGAACTGCCCCGGAGAACAAAGAGTTAACTTTCCATGCAGGGCATGGAACGCTGAGCTCGAGCTCGGTTGAAGTCTCTGTCTGCTGTTTAAACTCCAACTGTCAGATCTTTACGAGCAATACTCACTAGAAGTTCTGTGTGGAAACTGTAAGACTCACACTAGCCAACTGGCAACTAAATTTATGAAAAAGAGTTTTTTTTGGTTTCAAAGCAAAGACTCAAGTCAGGAAACCCAAAAAACAGAACACAACACACCCAAAATAAAGGAGGGTGAGAAAGGGGCACCTCTAGGGTGCCAACACTGCTCCTGCCCACCCACATCCCAAAAACCAGGTTCTGAGAGGGGAGGTGGGGGGTCAGGTCAGAATACAGCAAGACTCCATTAGAAGAAACATTACTAAGGTGAGTAATTTTTTCTTCAAACAATATGAAGTCTTGCTGTATTCTGACTATTGCAGACTACCAAGCAGTGCCTCCATGGAGGAGGGACAGAACCTACTTTGGGAATAGGCTCTGAAGTACTGCTGTGCCAAACCGAGCATCACTCCTAGCCTGGATATCCAGAGAGTAATGCTTGGTGAATGTATGGACTGTTTTCCAGGTGGCTGCGTGACAAATTTCTAATAGGAATATCCCTGGCAGCAGCTAGGGAAGCAGCTGTACCTCTAGTAGAGTGAGCCCTCAGGCCTGGAGATGGGGTTCTACCCAGTTTGTCATAGCAGAATTGTATACAAGAGACAATCCACTTGGCAATAGATCTTTTAGTGGCAGGTTTGCCCTTATCGACCTCTCCATATGTGAGGAACAACTGAAGGGACTCAAACCTGTGATCCTTGGTGCGCTCTATGTAGTAGCTAAGGGCCCTTTTTACATCCAGGCTGTGCAACCTCCTCTCTCCAGAGGAGGAATGGTCAGTGAAGAAAACAGGAAGAGACAGACTGATTAAGGTGGAAATCTGAAACCACCTTAGGCAAAAACTTCCTGTTAGTCCTTAGGACCACTTTATCTTTATGGAAAGAGATGAAATCAGGTTCCACTGACAGGGCTTGAAATTCAATGATACACCTGACAGAGGTAATGGCTACCAAAAACACAGTTTTCCAAGTCAAGTACTTAAGCTCTGCAGGACGACAAAGGCTCAAAGGGTGGTTGCATAAGCTGAGCAATGCAAACATTAAGGTCCCAAGCAGGAGCAGGGTCCCTAAAGGGGGAGGATTGGTGTGCAGCAATCCCTTGAAGAACTTACAAAACACAGGATGGGCTGAAAGAGGAGAGGGCTTGCCTACTGACAAGGCAGAAACAGCTGCCAGATGCACTTTAAGTGTAGCTGGTCTAAGCCCCAAGCCATTAAGATGAACCATATAGTCCAGGACTATAGGCAACCCAGCAGAATCTGGAGAAATATGCTTACTAGAGCACCAAATAGTGAACCTTTTCCATTTGGAGTTGTAAGTCTTTCTGGAGGAAGGCTTTCGAGAAGCCTTAAGGATATCCAAAACCCCTTGAGAGAGGTGCAGATCAGCAAACTAACTCTTCAAGAGCCAGGCCTTGAGATTGAGAGATTTGAGGTGCAGAGAGCAAATCCTTCCCTGAAAGGATGTCAACAGGTTGTAATTCCTGGGAAGAGACAGGGGAAGGTGGACTGCTAAGGAGAGCAACAGAGGGTACCAGGGCTGTCTGGCGCAGTCTGGGGCGATCAGAATCACTTTGCATGGTTGAGACCTGATCTTGACTAGCACTTTGAACAAGGGGGGCATTCAGGAACGCACTCTTCCCAATTCCGCACTAGAGGATCCAGGGACTGAGCCCAAGACTGGGGGTCTGCAGCAAAAGAGAGGAAGTTGGTGATTGTCTGGGGCTGCAAAAAGATCTATCTGTGGGGTGCCCTATCTGGAGAAAATCACTTCCAAAACTAGGGGATCTAGGGTCCATTCATGATGGCCTTGAGATATCCTGCTGAGAGCATCTGCTAGGACATTGTCCTTTCCTGGGAGGTGAACTGCTACTGAGAGGTTTGCAGGGAATAGGCCAGAGACCACAACTTCACTGCTTCTGCGCACAAGGCCGTAGACAGAGTGCCTCCTTGCTTGTTGATGTACCACATTGTGGTAGTATTGTCTGTTCTGATCTGGACCACCTTGTTCTGAACAGATTTGGAAAAGGCTTGCAGTGCCAGAAACACTGCTCTGAGTTCCAAGAGACTGATGTGAAGCCGAGATTCTTGAGGTGACCACAGCCCTTGGGTGGTAAGATCCCCCAAGTGGGCTCCCCAGCCCAGCAGGGAGGCATCTGTGGCGAGTATTACTGAATGAGACTGAGTGACAAAAGGAACTCCCCGTCTTCAACTGTCCTGATCCCGCCACCATTGCAAAGCCTGGATCAGGGTTCGAGTCACTGGGACTAGTTTGGTAAGGGAATCCTTTCTTTGGGACCAGAAGGCTCTTAGGTGGAACTGAATGTCCCTCCTCTGGAATCTTGCCCCCTGGACCACTGCTGTAGAGGCTGCCATGTGGCCCAGGAGCTGCAAGAAGTGCCTTGCTGGTCGAGACACCTGAAGGGTGAATGAAGTGGCCAGTTCTATAAGGGTCCTTGCCCTGTCCAGGGGAAGGAAGGCTTTTGCTCTTACTGTATCCAGCTCTGCCCCTATAAAGGTGAGGAGCTGTACTGGCTTGAGAACCGACTTTGGAAGGTTGAGAAGGAATCCTAAGGAAGTGAGCACTTGCTGAGTTATTTGAAGATGTGACTTGACTTGGTCTGGAGACTGACCCACTATGAGCCAGTCGTCCAAGTATGGAAAGATGGAGATCTTTTTTCTCCTTAGGAAAGCAACCATTACTGCCAGGCACTTTGTGAACACCCTTGGGGCTGATGTTAGGCCAAAGGGCATTGCTCTGAATTGATAGTAGCCTGAGGGCAACTCGAACCTGAGGTACTTTCTGTGGGAGCACCTGATGGGAATGTGAAAATACGAATCTCTGAGGTCCAGGGAGGCTAGCCAGTCCCCTGGCCTTAGAGAGGGCAGAATTATTCCCAGAGTCACCATTTTGAATTTTGGTTTTAAAAGGTGCTTGTTCAGATATCTTAGATCCAGGATGGGCTGCCATTCTCCTGTCTTTTTGGGGGTTAGGAAGTACCTGGAGTACAATCCTTTGTCCCTGTGTAGAGTAGGAACCCTTTCTATGGCTCTGAGAGCCAGAAGGGAAGAAACCTCTGCCTCTAGGGCAAGGGTCTCTGATGGATTTTGCAGGTGGAAAGAATCTGGTTCTCATCTTGGGAAATTTTTTGAAGCCGAGAACCAGTCCCTGACTTACTACTTCCAGGACCCACTTGTCGGATGTTAAAGACTTCCAGTCCTGGACAAAGTAAGCCAGCCTGCCTCCTACAGGTATTGGAGAATCGGCCCGGGCAGACCCATCAGGGTGTCTGCTTGGCAGGGGCTTTCGGCTGAGGGGTGGAAGCAGGCCTGCTCATTCCCCATCTGCCGCTCCCTCTGAAGAACCCCCTCTGAGCATAAGCAGAAGAGGAGGAGGCCTGGGCTTGGTAAAAAGGCCTTTGAAAGGACCTGCCCCTATCCCTGGAATGCTGTCTGAGGAGTGGCTTGCCTTTCCTAGGCATGAGCACTCCTATAGGTGGTCCTGTACTCGTTCTTCTTCATGTAGTTCTCTGTCTGCTCCCCAAACAGAGAATTACCAATGACAGAGAAATCCATGGCCTTAGCCTGGGTATCCTGTGATAGGCTAGTACATCTAAGCCAAGCCATCCTCCGAAGGGCCACAGATGTAGCCATGACTCTAGATGAAACATTACTGGAGTCCACAGCAGCATGAAATTGCACCTTGGATGCCTCAATCCCATCCGCAGCCACCTGCTCCAGCTCCTTGGCAAGCTGGTCAGGGGCCTGTTTAGTCAGAGCCAGCACAGTGTCCCATCTGGACTTCTGGTATCTAGCTGTGTAGGCCATATAGTAAGCCTGCCCGAGTCCCAAGGATGCTGCCATGTACTGCTTCTTTGCCATGGCATCAATCCTCCTGGAGTCCTTATCTGGGGGGTGTGAAGCCAAGGGAATATTTGCCTTATCATAGGCAGCAGCCTGCACAAGTGGGAAAGGAACTCCATATCCAAGCCTGAAAGGGTATACCTCTTGTCCATTCTTCTGTCCACAGGAGGTATGGAGGTAGGAGTCTTTAAAATTTTAAATGTCCGTTTCCCAAAAGATTTATGGAGGGGAACAGACAATCTCCTGGACTCTGGGATGTCCATCATCTCTACAAAATCAGGCTCCTCCTGATCCTCTACTGCTTCTTCCATTGGAAGCTGGAGGGTTTCAGCCACTTTCTTGTAAAACATAAAATGGGAAGGGGACTCAAAGCCTAGGAGGAGAAACACCTGAAGGTCTGTCTGGGGAGATATCCGGGTCAATTCCCCTTCCCCCTCCTCCTCCTCCTCTCGTTCATAAAATTCTTCTAAAGTATAATCCGGAACCGGGGGAACCGACCAAACAGAGCCCCTGACAGATGGTGCCGGTTCAGCCGGAACGGAAGTCAGCGAATGAAGTATCCTTATTGCTTTGGCTATTTCATCAGCGGTCGGAGAAAGAACTTGTGGATCCGAACTGGATGATTTTTCCCTTTTCTTTCTTTTAGCCAGAACCAACTCCTCAGAATTGGTTCTCCTTTTGCCCGAAGAAGTTTCGCCCTGGTCAGAGGGCACTCCTTCTGGTTCAGCGGACTTCTCGGCCTCCCTTTCCCTCAGTCTACCTACTCTCTTATCCAGGGTAGCTTTGGGAAAACTTTTACAAATTTGGCAGTCTGAATCGAGGTGGTCAAACCCCAGACAATAAACACAGGTGGTGTGGGGATCAGCCTTAGCAAAGGCTTCCCCACACACACTATAGTGTTGACACCCAGTGGGCCAGTTTTTTTTCTTGGGTTTCTCAGACATGGCCAATCCTATCCACAACTTACCCTTTTTTCGGCAATCCGCCAGGCAAGACACCCCTATCGGTTCCTAACGTGTTACGGGTCTTGGAAAAAAACGTAATGAAATCAGTTTTATTTTAGAACCAATATGGACCGGTTACCACACTCTAATAAATTCAGTAGTTGTTTAACACTAAACCGATCAGTTCAAACCGAACCAATCCAATGTTTACAAGTTCCACACAGAAACTAAATGCAAAACCTAACTAGTACTCACGGTACCACAGACAAAGACTTAACAGACTGGTTCAGTAGCAAAAATTCGGTCGAAACCGAGCGAAACAAACGACACTTTAACCGACTTTTTTGAACCGAGCAAAGGAGAAATCTCCAGAGAGACTGTTCAGCGAGGCGGAGTAAAGAATCTGACGGTTGGAGTTTAAACAGCAGACAGACTTCAACCGAGCTCGAGCTCAGCGTTCCATGCCCTGCATGGAAAGTTAACTCTGTTCTCTGGGGCAGTTCAAAGGTTGGTGATCACTGCAATAGTCAGAATACAGCAAGACTTCATGTTGTTTGAATCTTCTCCAATACAATCCCACAGGGCTACTTGGAATTTATTTTTTTTTTTTTTTTAAACTAACCCGATACAAAATCTATCAGCATTTAGCTAGTGGGTCTATGCCACTTTCAACCTCTGTACAATGGAAGTGCCCAAATGCCCCCATGCAAAGAACAGAGCATATTACTCAATCCTCCTTCAATCAGACTGTAACAGCATTCTGGCTTTGGGATATGTACCCAGATTACCAGCATGGCAAGAGGTTCCCAGGCAGGGGTAGAACAAAACAGCTTAAGGCCAGACCGGTGGCACGGGGGGTTGAGGCACTAGATGCCACACCACGCCGGCGACCCAGGTTTGGGAATGGATTCTGGTTGCTCGGGGCTTGGCAGGGGGAGGAAGGATCCAGTGTCCAGAGGACTGCTCTCCTTCCTCGGGGAGGGGGGATTTGCTCTGTGCGCTGTCGACCAACACCCAACGGTGGCTGGGTGTCAGCACAGGCTTACAGCCACGTTAAGGGGTTGGTCCACGTCCAAGGCAATTGGCTGTCTCCGCGGAGGTGGAGGCAGCCTCCCTGCCCATTGCAAGGGTGTTGGGTGCAGGAGACAAAAAATAGTGGAAAATGCCAAGACCCGTAATGGCCGGATCGTACCTGTGAGCCCACCCCAATACCAGATGTGTTCGGGGGGGGGGGGGAAGCATACCGGCACTCCTCGTCCTGGTCCTGCCGCAGTGGGGGCACTCCACAAGGGATGTTGAGAATGGGCAAGCAGGGCGATTGTAGGGCCAGAGGACAGTCAGGTCTGTGGCAGTGGAGCAAAATGTATTTAAAAAAAAAAAAAAAAAACACAGGTTATTCACCTGTAACACTAGTTCTAGGAGTGGTATATGATGTTCATCCACACTTTCCGGCAGTTGCCTTTCCCTTTAATTCTGGACGGAACGTTTTCAAGCTGGCTCCTCCCATCCATCCTGGTGGTAACTCCCTCATCTCTGCCCGCTGGAAGCAGCTGTGTACGCCAAAGCCAGGGGAGGTCGGGTGGGTCCGTATGAATGAACATCATATACCACTCCTAGAAAGTACAGTTACGCAAGAACTTACCATAACAATAGATCTTCCGAGGACTGTCTCTTGCAGTAAGTCACTACTTATGGGAGTATCCACCAGGTGGCGCTGTCACACGACAGCTTCTTCCAGCAGTCTTCCATGAGGGCCGCCCACACGACATCACTTCCTCTGGAATATATCTATATCTATATCTATATCTATATCTATATCTATATCTATATCAGCCCCGAGTACCCTCTGTTCACAGTCTGCTTCGCCGACCACGGCCTGGATCACGGTAAATGAGGGCCAGAAAAACAGAGAACAGCGATACCACCCAACATCCTGAGTGAGGCAACAAGGCAGGGGGACGGAGGGTAGGGGACTTACTGCAAGACACAGCTACGAACTGGTCTCTTGCAGTAAGTCATTACTTATGGGAGATTACCTAGCAGTAAAATCCAAAATGGGAGGAAAGGGAAGGCTGAAAGCTGGGCCAGAGGGCACGCCTGACAGTACAGCCCATGCAAAACCCAGCTGTCCACGATGCCGAAGAAGCTAACTTCACAGTAAATGTCAACTGCAACCGCACCCATTCTAGAAGACAGGCCAGAAGTGGGGAGGACAACATGTATGATATATAGCACAAATGTCAATTCAAACCTCTTCCGTGCAGGCAGATTGGCCAGCAGTTAGGCGAAGACAACTGACAGGAAATCGAAGAGAAATATCAACTCAAACCACACCCGCTCAGGCAGATAGGCTCAAAGCTGGGGGAGGGCAGCAGGCATGCTGTAGAAAGGACTACAGGTGGCCAGGCACAGTGATTCATCCTGACAAGGCAGAGGTCAACAGGCT
Organism: Neoceratodus forsteri; assembly: GCA_016271365.2. Classification (NCBI taxonomy): domain Eukaryota; kingdom Metazoa; phylum Chordata; order Ceratodontiformes; family Ceratodontidae; genus Neoceratodus; species Neoceratodus forsteri. Next base: position 431,522,302 of record CM028131.1, read on the forward strand.
CTGGCATAAAGTCAAATTCAGCAGAAAAACAAGTAAAGCGGTTCAGAAAGAGGAGCATCAGGGAAAAAACATCCCGGATGGTCAGAGGAAGGAACAACTGAAGGACTCGAGCAGAGAATGTCGCAGGGGTTCCAATCAGATCCGCATGGAGGAGCAAAGCGTCCAGTCCAGGAGCAAGCCTCTAAGAAATGGTAAAAATATCCCCAGGCGCCTCAGAGGCCTGCAAGAGGAGGCGGGGGAAAACCCTGAAAAGCGGTTTAAGGCACAGAAGTGGGTCCCGCCCTGTGTGAGGGGCTGGCACGCTGTGGAGGGGCAGACTGAGCTGCCCCCCTGGAGGCCCTACTGTGGTCCAGAGAGGCACCACAGTAGGGGGGCTGGGCATAAGGTGGCCTGCCCACAGAGGGGTGGGACCTGTGGGCGTGACAGAGGTCCAGAACAGACGGAGAGTATGCCCCGAAGCCTGAAGGGAATCCAGGATGGACAGATCATAAAGTCCAACACAGCAGGTTCCCAGTAAAAAGGGGCATTGGCAACAGATAGCTGGACGCCGGGCAGCAAACCGAAACCCGCAGCCAGGTGACACCGGATGCCGAAAGTCGGGCCAAAGCGTCAACCGCATCGAAGCACGCATGGAGCAGGTGACGGGAAAAGGAGGGCATGGCAGACAGCGGCTGAACTGATCAGGGTCATGAGGGGCAGGCTGCACGGAAGCAAGATGAGACCAAATATGAGAGAGTGTGTGAAAATACACAGGAATCAAAGGTGGGACAACCATGGAAGGTGCCTTGGAAACAGCGAGGTAGGCAGCCATGTCCCGACGAAAGGAGTCCTGATCCTCAGCAGGGAAGCCAAAAGTGTGAAGGATCTGCAGCATGAGCTCCCTGAAGGAGAAATCCTGGAGAGAGGAGGGATCAGGGGGTTCAGGCGGGGCGGCTTCCAAAAAGGACGATGCGGACAGGGGGAACCAAGGTCCCCATGGTCCGAGAGGTCCCCGCCAGGAACATCCCCCATGAAAGAATTCCCCCATCCTGGAATCTCCATAAAGGGAGTCCACATAAATGGGAGATTGGGGGGAAACCAGGCGGGAAGCGCCGGATCCAGGTGCAGGGGCCCGGGCAGAGGGGAGGGAGAACAGGACGAACCTTGGCCCATAGACCATAGGACCTCCAGCACAATGCGGGTGATGCCCAGCACTTGTGACCGGGGGGGGGGCCAGAAATGGAGGGTGCCCAAAGATGGCACTAGGAGGAGAGCGAGCCATCCCGGGAACCGCTGACCCGAATAGCGGGGGAAGTCACTCTGACCCTTGTGGTCCAGGACTAGCAAAGGAGTAAGGGACTCAGGGTTGGGTCCTCTTATTGGGGCCAAAGGCCCAGGAAAGGGCCCGGGAAAGGTAGCCTCAAAGGGCACAAAACGGGTGACGGAGGGAGAGACCCCCGAGGATGCCAAAACAAGGTGTCTATGCCAGGATGAGCAGGGTGGGGGGGCACGGGAGCAAAACCCCGAGCAGGGGGTGTCCCAGGGTGGAGGCCCTCATCACCAAGGGAAGCATTCCTGTTGAGGAGGGAAGGAGGAAAGGCTCCTCCATCGACAGTGGAATCATCCCCGTCAACGGTGGAAGCCGTCCTGTCGACGAGGCATGCAAGACACTATTTTTCCATCAATGGGAGAGGCTTCCCCATCGATGAGGAGTGCCCCATCGGAGAATAAGCCTCAGTCAATGAGAGAACAGCAGAATTATGTCCAGTCAACAGGGGAAGAGCTCCTATCAAAGAGGGAGAGCAAAGAACACGTGTCGACCAGGGAAGCATCCCTGTCGACGAGGAATAGTCCACTGATGGGGCAATACAGCCAGTCAACGGGAGACATTCAGAAACAAGCTCCACCTACAGGATGAGGCCCAAAGGTAAAACAAGCCCAGCAGGCTCAGTCAATGGGCGGGGAGCAGCCCAACAATGAGTAATGCTCCGTCGACAATGGAGGAGCCACCACCGATGGAGTAAGGCGGAGGGAGTGTGAGGAGTGCGAATCCTGCTCCCTTCTATGCAGCAGCCACTTCGAAGAGTGAGGTTATTCTAGATGCCCTACAGGAGACATGCCTTAGACAACTAGTATTGGAGCCCACTTGAGAGGGAGCAATCTTAGACCTGGTTCTCTCAAATGGAGATGAAGAGAGGATCACAGATGTAGAAGTGGGTAGCCATCTGGGAACTAGCGACCATCGAACAGTATGGTTCACAATAAACACAGCAATAGAGTCAAGCCATAAAAAGGCAAAGGTACTGGACTTTAGGAGGGCTGACTTTACCAAAATGGGAGGGTGCCTAAGGAATGCACTAGCAAATGGGCAGGAAGGAGGGGTGGAAGAACAATGGGGAATAATAAAAACTGCCATCACAGAGGTAACTAGCCTTTGTGTGAAGCAAATAAACAAAACTAAACAATGTAAGAAACCACTATGGTTCTCAAAGGAAGTGGCAGTGAAGGTGCAAGAGAAAAGAAAGCTTCAGAAAGTACAAGGAATCACAGAAGAAGCAGGACAGAGAACTGTATCAGTTAAAGCAAAGGAAGCTGGGAGGCAGTCAGAACAGCAAAGGCCCAAACTGAGGAAAAGATAGCCAACTCCGTTAAGAAGGGGATAAAACCTTTATAGGTACATCAGGGAGCAAAGGAAGACCAAGGGAGGGACAGTGAGGCTTAATAAAGGGGGTGGGCAGAGGGTGACTGTGAAAAGGCAGAGATACTAAACAAATATTTTGCTCTGTATTTACAATGGAAGAGGGGAGGTACCTAAAACAAACAGTAGAAACACTCTGGATACAGAAGTTGATACCAGCCCATTTACAGAGGAAAGGGTTCTGAAAGAACTCTTAAAACTGAAGGTGGACAAAGCAATGGGGCCTGATGGGATTCATCCCAGAATTCTAAAAAAACTAAGGGTGGAATTAGTCACACCACTGACTACCCTGTTTAACAAATCATAGGAGGATGGGGTGGTACCCGAGGACTGGAGGAGGGCAGATGTGATTCCCCTTCACAAAAGTGGGAGCAAGGCAGAAGCAGGAAACTACAGACCTGTTAGTTTAACCTCAGTGGTAGGGAAAGTGATGGAATCACTTCTGAAGGAAAGAATTGTCGAGTATCTAGAGGCCAGAGGGGCACAGGACCCAAGGCAGCATGGATTCACAGCGGGAAGGTCGTGCCAGACAAATCTGATAGATTTCTTTGACTGGGTGACCAAAGTAATAGATCAGGGAGGGGCTGTGGACATGGCCTACCTAGACTTTGGCAAGGCATTTGACACAGTCCCACACAAAAGATTAATATACAAGTTAGCTAGCCTGGGAGTGGGTCCCAAGATGACAGCCTGGGTAAAAATTGACTGAGAATGAACACAGAGAGTAATAGTAAATGGAGTCCACTCTGAAGAAAGGGGGTTACTAGTGGGGTACCACAGGGTTCAGTATTAGGACCGGTCCTCTTCAATGTTTTTATAAGCGACATTGCAGAGGGACTGGAAGGAAAAGTATGTCTCTTTGCAGATGACACAAAGATCTGCAACAGAGCTGATGCACAAGGTGGGGTGGAAAGGATGAGAAGGGACTTGGCAAGGTTAGAGGAATGGTCAAATGTATGGCAGCTTAGATTCAATGCTAAGAAGTGCAAGGTAATGCACCTGGGAAACAAAAACCCAGGGGAAGAGTACACAATGGGGGGTGAGATACTAACAACAACAAAAATGGAAATGGACCTGGGGGTAGTCATATCAGATGACCTAAAGGTGGGCATGCAATGTGAGAGGGCAGCAAGGAGGGCTGGGGGGATATTGGGATGCATAGGGAGAGGCATCACCAGTAGAAAACAGGAAGTTATTATCCCTCTGTACAGACAGCTGGTCAGACCCCATCTGGAGTACTGTGTGCAGTTCTGGAGACCCAGTCTTCGCAAAGACACAAAGGATGGAAGCTGTCCAGAGGAGGGCAACTAAAATGGTGCAGGGTCTGCACCGGAAGACATACGAAGAGAGACATAAGGAGCTTAATATGTAGCCTCGAGGAAAGGAGGGAGGAGGGGACATGACAGAAACTTTCAAGTACCTCAAGGAATCAATAAAGTCCAAGAGGGTAGCATCTTTCAAAAGAGAGGTGTGCAAGAACAAGGGGCACAATTTGAAGATAGAGGGGAGCGTCAGAGGTAATTTAAGGAAGTATTTTTTCACAGAGAGGGTTGTGGATGCATGGAACAGCTCTCCGGAGGAGGTTGTGGAGTCAAAACAGTGGTGGAATTCAAGCATGCATGGGACAGTCATAAGGCAATTCTAGGGGGTGGGGATAGAAAGAAGTAGGCTGCTGGTTAACTAAGATCTGCAGCTTATCCAGTAGGCAGGGAAATGGGCAGACTGGGTGGGCCAAGCGGTCCTTATCTGCCGTCAAATTCTATGTTTCTATGGAACGAGTGCCGTTGACCAGGGAGCTTTTAAGGTGACCCCCCCAAAGGTCCGTTCCAGCCCGGCTGGATGATCAGCCATGAGCAAGTACCAAAACCCAGCAAGAGATCCTGGGCCAAGGAGCAGCAGGGGTGCTGTGAGCAAGGAAGCAACCGGGGGCACTGTGAGGAGCATAGGCCTGAGCTAGTGGAAGCAGAAGAGCCAGGGCCTAAGAGTAGTACACATACCCAGGACAAGAGGCAGGAGCCGGTGGTGCAGCAAGTGGAGCTCAGGCCCAGGTCCTGGAAGCAGAAGAGCCAGGGCCTGGGAGTGTTCCACTGGCCCGGCAGAGAGAGAAGCAAAATCAGGCTGGGCTGTCAACAACGGACGTAGTGAATCCCCAGACCCAGCAAGAGTGCCTTTGGGCCATGGAGCAGCAGGTGTACTGGGAGCTCTAATGGAACACCGGGCCTGCTGTATAAAAGAAGTCTGGGGGGGGGGTACTTTGAGTAGGTCACAAGCTCGGAACAGAAGGTAGAACAACTGGTTCAAATTTGAGTCGAAGACTACAACCCAGGAGGTCAGGAAAGCTGACTGTGCGAGCTGAAGCCAGCAGGAAAATGAACAAAGGGTACTGGAGGCTGCCAATTCTTATACACATCTACAGGAAGTGATGTTGTGTGGGCGGCCCCCACAGAAGACTACTGGAAGAAGCTGTCGTACGAATGCGCCACCTGGTGGATACTCCCATAAGTAATGACTTACTGCAAGAGACCAGTCCATAGAAGATCTACTGTTACAGGTAAGTAACCCGTTTTTCTAGGGACGTGGATATGATGTTCTATCCACACTTTCTGGCAGACTCCTAGCAGTTCTCCGGGAGAAGAGAAGCAAGGTGCACACCCCCTACTTGGGAAATAAGGATTGGAGAACTGAGGCCCCAAAACCAGCATCCCGGCGTGACACAAGGTCAATGTGGTAAAGGTAAATGAAGGTGTGCACTGACCTCCAGGTAGTAGCCCTGCAGATTTCCTGGATAGGGACGTCCCTGGAAACAGCCCCCAAGGCAGCGGTATGGCGGGTGCAATGAGCCCCTAAAGCCCTATGGGAGGCTCCCTGCCCGCCAACCTATAGCAGAGATCAATGCAGGATATAATCCACCTGCCAATCATCCACTTTGCTGCCAGTCTGCCAGGTGTGGCTTCAGCGTAGGTGACAAAATCGCTGGCGAACCTCTCCCCAAACTTCAGCCGTGCACTCTTTATAAGAGCGCTCACCTCAGGTGCAGAGTATGAAGCATGTGCTCGGCCTTCAAGGTGTGACTGGTGAAGTACACTTGGAGATCAATTGCCAGAGTAAGGTGAAAATCCAACACAACCTTCAGGAGGAACTTTGGGTTTGGACATTGGACAATCTTGTCCCTGTGGAAAACCAGGTAAGGAGACTCCATTGAAAGCACTTGGGAGCTCACTGATCCTTCAGGCCGACATGACAGCCACCAAGGAGGTGGTATTTCACAGACGAGACATGTCACACCTGTGCATTAGTCCAAATGGCTTGCCCAAGACCTTTGTCAAAAACAGTAACAGATCCCAAGGTGATGGTGGTTCATACTCCACATGGGAAATGGGGTCAAGGCCTTTTAAAAAAAAAAAAATAAAAAATAAGGCACCAGACCACCTTCTCCTGCACTGACTGCTAACCGGCCCACACCCAGTAAGCAGAAGATGGCTACCAGGTGCACCTTAAGGCCGTCGACCAAAGGCCCAACAGAGAGGGACCACAGGTAATCAAGGATGCTAGCCACTGAACAGGACAAAGGGTCCAACCCCAAGCCCCAACATCAAATGGAGAACCTCTTCCATTTGATGGCATGGCATTTCCTGGTCGACTCCTTCCGAGATGCCTCCACAACCGTGAGGACATAGTCATTGAGACCCAAAGTCTGGAACTCAAGCCACTTAGAACCAGGCTGTCAGGTGCAGAGATTAAAAGGTCCAGACAGAGTACCTTCCCTGATTGATGGACAGCAGGTCCAGGTGAAGAGGAAGATGCCTTGCGAGCCTGCTGTTGAGGCTGGGGGAGATCGGGTTACCAGAACTGGCAGGGCCAGTCTGGAGCCACCAGGATCACCCGTGCCTTGTCCCTCCTGGTCTTGAGTAACACTGAGAATCAAGGGAAGTGTAGGGAAGGCATAGAAGAGGCCTCGAGTCCAGGGCTTTGAGAAGGCATCTCCCTGCAGCATTTCCAGCTGGGGGGGGCCAAACATAATACAGCCTCAGCTTAGTGTTCTCCCTGGAGACAAACAGGTCCACCTGAGGGGTGCCCCACTGGGAGAATAAACTGTGTACTACACCTCATGGTGGAGAAACCACTCGTGAGATGCCTCGACCACACAGCAGAGGGTGTCCGCCAGCTGGTTGGAGGCCCCTGCCACATGGATGGCTAGGAAATCAGCTTCCAGGCTACACATAAGGGTCCACACGTAGACAGCCTCCATGCACAGAGGCAGGGAGTACCATGTGTGTGACGAACACACATTACAGTAATGGCGATATGATGATGTGAAACTAGTGAGGCAGTGATAACCCCTGAACACACGCTCTCTGATGGACACCAACACCCCCCAACCATCACAGACCTTCAATCATTCAAGTAGCCCATCCCCAATCCCAATCAATCACTCACCGCTGCAGCCTTGATGGCTTAGCTGGAAGTATTGGAAAGCAGTTCCCCGCCAGCCCCCCCAAATCTTCTTAAATAAGTCTGATTCCAAGTCCTTCAGATCCTCCTTATGAACACTGGCAGCTGCCTCCAACAATGTCATCCTGCTCAGCATCAGCTGACTTGCTTCTATTTCTCACCACCATGACGACCTCACTGGTTCCACTCCCCCCACCTCTCCCCGTACTCCTTCCTCCACAGCACTGCTGTTGCTCAATCGTAATCCCTCTGCCCCACTCTCCCTCTCCCCCCTCTCCATATCCATAGGGGCTGAAATAAGGATTTGGCAGGCAAGAGCCATGAATAGCTCCTGGGTATCGGCAATTTCCAGCAGACCAGGATCTACTTGGGCAAAGCCAGGAGTTGACACAGAAACATAGAAGTTGACGGCAGATAAGGACCGCAAGGCCCATCTAGTCTGCCCATTATTTCTACCTTATGCATGTGCCATTGGCCTTTGCTCTGTCAGTGGCCTATCTATTCATACTCCTCTGTATTGCTCCCTTATGCCTATCCCATGCCTGTTTTAAGCCCTGCACTGTGTTCACATCCACCACTTCCGAGGTAGGCCGTTCCATGCATCCACCACCCTTTCTGGAAAAGAGAACTTCCTCACATTACCCCTTAATCAGCCTCCCTCTAATCTCATGCTGTGTCCCCCTGTTCTGCTATTTTTCTTATATTGAAACATGTTCGACTCTCACCTTGTTAATGCTCTTAAGGTGTGTGAATGTTTCGATCATATCACCTCTCTCCCTCCTTTGCTCTAGGATATACATACTGAGCTCCGTTAATCTGTACTCGTATGTTTTCTGATACAGTCTCTGCACCATTTTGGTAGCCCTTCTCTGGACTGCCTCCATTTTGTTAATGTCCTTGTGCAAGTGCAGCCTTCAGTACTGCAGGCAGTGCTCCAGATGGGGCCTAACCAGTATCTTGTGAAGAGGGATTATTGCCTCCCTCTTACGACTTGTGATACCCCTACTAATACACTCCAACATCACTCTGGCCTTACCTACTGCTTTAATGTTCTGCTTGGAGGATTTCAGGTCATCTGTGATGATGTCGTCCAATTCTCTTTATTACATACCAACATACTAAAAGCCAGCAGAATAGGCCAAATGGTCTGTCTTGTCTACTGGAAAGCCAGCAACCTAGTGACTGCTTGCCTTACCGTCCCCCAAGAGGGTCTTCTTTAGTTTCAGATTCCCCTTGTACCTGTCCCACCCCTTCTTGAAGCCCTCCACTGTGCCCTCCCCACCAGCCTCCCAGGCAGCGATTCCACAGCTCCACCACCCTCAGTGAAAAAATGCTTCCCTATGCTCCCCCTGTAGTTTCCCCCTCCAGCTTCCCTCATGGCCCCTGGTTGTTCCCCCCTTCTTTAGCCTACACATTTCCTTGGCCACTCCTGGTTATTCCTTTTACATACTTGAAAACCTCTATCATATCTTCCCTGTTCCTCCTCTTCTCCAGTGAGTAAAGCCCAAGCTCTTCCAGTCTCTCCTCATAAGGCCTCCCCTCCATGCCCTGAATCATCCTGTTTGCTCTCCTCTGGACCCTCTCCAGCAGCACTGTCCTTCAGATGAGGTCTCTAGAACTGTACACAGTACTCAAACTGCGGCCTGACCAAGGCATTATATAGAGGGAGGATCACCTCCCTCCTTCTAGACGTAAATCCCCTGGCTATGCAGCCCAGTATCCTGTTTGTTTTGGCTGCAGTTCTTCAACAATTTTCAGAGTTATTCATTTTGAGGTCCATCACCACCCCTAAATTCCTTTCTCCCAATGTGGTTTGCAGTGTGCCCCCCCCCCCTCGATGTATACTTGGCCCAAGTTTTCGACCCCAAAATGAAGTGCCTTACATTTCCCGGCATTAAATTTCAGTCCCCACCTCCTTGACCACCCCTCCAGGGTAGCCAGATCCCCCTGGACTGCCTCCCTCGCTTCTTCACAATCCACCAGTGCTCCCAGTTTTGAATCGTCCACAAAGAGACTCAACCTATTCCTAACCACCCTCCCTATATCCGAGATGTAGGCACTGAACAAGAGTGGCCCCAATACTGAACCTTGAGGGACCCCACTGATTACCCTCTCTAAACGCCCGGAAAGCCAATTTTCAACCCAACTGAGCTCCTGTTCTCCCACCCCCATCTCTCCCAGCTTTTTTTTTTTTTTTTTTTTTTAAATCAGCCTATTATGCAGTACTGAATCAAACTTGCTGAAATCTAGGTATAGGACATCCACCAGCCTATGTCTGTCCAAGACCCCTGTCACCCAATCATAAAACTCTACGAGGTTGGACTGACACTATCTCCCCAGAACAAAGCCATACTGTTTATCATCCTGGTGCCCTAACCATTCCAGCTGCCTCCCAATCCTCTCCTTGATAAAGCCCACCATTACTTTGCCTACCACAGACGTTAGATTGACAGGCCTATAATTCACTATCTCCTCTCTAGACCCCCCTTTATGGATAGGCACTACATAAGCCACCCTCCAGTCTTGGAGCACCCATCCTGTCTGCAAAGAAATATTAAAGAGTGCAGCCAGTGGAGTTGCCAGCTCCTCCGCCAATTCCTTCACAACCCTCGGGTGTAGCCCATCTGGCCCTGGCACCTTATCAGTTTTTAGCTTCCAAAGGGCCTCCCTCACCCTATCAACTGTGATTCTCCCTCCCAGTCCTCCCTCTCACTCAACCTCCCCACCCCTTCTGGGTCTGGTCCTGCCTGTACCCTAGCCTCATTCCATCCTCTGGTCTCAGACAGACTTCTCACCTTGGCTGAATGCTCTTCCCTCCCATCAGCCTATAGGGATCCCCAATCCCCAACTGCACAGATTGAGGCAAAGTACTCATTTAGCACCTCTGCCTGTTCCCCTGCTTCCTGGGCCCATCCCCCCACAATTTAAATCCTATTGATCTGCGTCCTCTCTTTTCGCTTCTCTCTTATGTATCTATAGAATCCCTTCCCTTGTGATTGCCAGCAACTCCCCTCCCAACCCAGTGCTGGGACCGGTCCTATTCAACATCTTCATCAGTGACATTGCGCAGGACCCAGAAGGCAGAATTTCACTGTTTGCTGATGACAAAGCTCTGTAACAGAGTGGACACACCAGAGGGTGTAGACAGAATGAGAAGGGACCTGCAGAAACTTGAAGAATGGTCAGAGGTTTGGCAGTTGAAATTCAATGCAAAAAGTGCAAGATAATGCATATGGGGCTTAAAAACCCTGGCACAATACATCATTTGGGGGTGAGGATATAGCATGCACCAAGCAGGAAGGGATCTTGGGGTTATCATCTCCGATGACCTCAAGGTAGGAAACAGTGTGACAAGGCAGCAGGTAAAGCAAATAGGATGCTGGGATGCATAGGCAAGGGCATCACCAGCAGGAAAGGAGGTCATAATTCCACTATGCAAGACACTAGTGAGGCCCCACCTGGAGTACAGTGTACAGTTCTGGAGACCTTACTCACGTGGGACATAGACAGGGTAGGGAAAGGTTCAGAGTAGGGCAACAAAGATGGTACATGGATTGCATCGCAGTCCTATGAGGACAGGTTGGAAGGAACTGAATATGTACTCCCTGGAGGAGAGCAGGGAGGAGGAAGAGAGGGGTATGATAGAGACATACAAGTATCTTACAGGGAGGAACAGGGTGCAGGAATACACTATTTTTAAGCGAAAAGATGTTCCAGGACTAGAAGGCATGGGATGAAGTTGGAGGGAGGATGATTCAGAGGAAGCGTGAGGAAGAATTTCTTCACAGAGCGGGTGGTGGACAAGTGGAACACCCTGCCAGAGGAAGTGGTGGGGGCTGAAACAATCACGGGATTTAAGAATACATGGGATAGACATAAAGGAATTCTGGAGGTCAGGGGTAAGGGGCAACAGACTTCTAGGAAAACAAACTGAACTTACAAGCTCAAATGGGCAGACTGGGTGGGCCACAGGCCCTTATCTGCCGACACTGTCTATGTATCTATGTAACCTACAGGTAGCTTCAGGGTTTCTCTTCCCTAGGAGCATAATCTTGCTTCTTTGCATTAAACCTCAGTTGCCACTCTGACCATTTTGGCAGTTTTTCCAGATCTCTTCTCATTCTGCCCACCCCACCTGGATCATCTACTCTGTTGCAGATTCGGATTTTAAGGAAATGGGAAGGATCCTTAAGGAGCATTTGGATGGGATTGGGTCAGACATGGACGCTGATAGTAGGTGGGAAATCATCAGGAGAGGGGTGCAGGATGCTACCAGCACCTGTACAAGAGTAAGACGAAAATGCGGAAGGGCCCAAAAACCCTGCTGGTGGACCAGGGAGGTCCAGGAGATGGTGCGGGGGAAGAAGGCAGCCTATAAGCAATTCAAGTGCTCAAGGAGTGAAAGGGATCGAGGGGAGTATGAGCTGATGGCTGGAAGGACCACTAGGGTGGTGAGGGCGGCTAAGGCAAGGAAGGAGCAGAACCTGGCCAGGGAAATTAGGAGAGGGAACAAGGGGTTCTTTAGATACATTGGGGAAAAACGAAGGGTGAAGGGGCAGATTAGCAGGATTAAATCAGGGGAGAGATGGGCACAAGACCCGGAGGAGCAGGCTGAGGTACTAAATGAGTACTTCACCTCAGTTTTCACACCAAGGAAAATGGGGTGCTGCATCATACATGGGAGGAAACAGAGATACTGAGGAGGGGACCCTTACCGATCGGCGGGTCTGGGGAGAGGGGGAGGCATCACTGGCAGGAGGGGGGAGGGCTAAGCAGGGAGAAGAGGTACGGAAGTGGAAATCACAGCAGAGAGAGTGAGGGAAGCCCTCAGCTCCCTTAAGACGGAGAAAGCACCGGGGCCGGATAAATTACATCCCAGAGTGCTGAAGGAACTTGCGGATGTCCTGGCGAAACCCCTGGCGGAGCTTTTCACCATCTCTCAGAGGACAGGGTGGGTGCCCCAGGACTGGAAGGTGGCGCATATAGTGCCTATCCACAAGGGGGGATCAAGGGAGGTGGCAGGGAACTACAGGCCTGTCAGCCTGACATCGGTGGTGGGCAAGGTGATGGAGGGGACCTGGATAAGTCAGAGTGCCTGGACGATAGACAGCATGGATTCATCCCGGGGAAATCGTGTCAGACAAACCTGGTGGAGTTCTATGACTGGGTGACGAGTGCCTTGGACCTGGGTAGACCAGTGGACGTCCTCTTTCTAGACTTCAGCAAGGCATTTGACTCTGTTCCTCACGTGGGCCCGTTGGATAAGCTGGGAGAAATGGGGGTGGGGAACCAGATGATCAGATGGATAGGCAATTGGCTCCAGAACCGGACCCAGAGGGTCGTAGTTGGTGGGATAGTCTCACCCCAAGGAGGGTCATTAGTGGGGTCCCACAAGGATCAGTCCTTGGGCCCCTTCTGTTCAACGCCTACGTCTCTGACATAAGGACAGGAATCAGGAGTGAGAGGAGTCTCTTTGCAGAGGACTCAAAACTGGGGGCGGTGGTGGATGGGGAGGAGGAGAGGGTGGCCCTACAGGGGGACCTGGAGGCTCTGGAAAGATGGTCTAGAAAGTGGAAGCTGAGGTTCAATGCAGGGAAATGCAAGGTACTCCACCTGGGTGCCAGAAACCCGGCCAAGTGTACACCCTGGGGATGCTACAAGTCTCGATGGCTGAGAGGGACCTGGGGGTGGTGGTGGATGTCAAGATGAACAACTCTGAGACTTGTAGGAGGGCAGCAGCCAAGGCCAACAGGATGCTGGGATGCATCGCTAGGGGATCACTCTCCAGAAGGAGGGAAGTGATACTCCTCTGTATTACAGCTTGGTGAGGCCGCACCTTGAGTACTGCGTGCAGTTTTGGAGGCCACACTTAAAGAGGGACATTAACCTCCTGGAGAGGGTCCAGAGGAGGGCAACCAAAATGATGTGCTTGGGGACAGGACCTATGAGAAGAGGCTCAAGATCTAAATATGTACACATTGGAAGAGAGAGAAGGACCAGGGGGACATGATAGGAGGTCTTCAGGTACATGAAGAGGGTAAATAGGGAGGAACAGTCGGGTGCTTCAAGGAAGGAGGAGGGGGCCACTAGAGGGCATGGGTGGAAGCTGGAGGGGGGAAGATTCAGGGGAGAAAGGAGGAGGTGCTACTTCACTGAGAGGGTGGTGGAGCCATGGAATGCGCTGCCTAGGGGGCTGGTGGAGGCAGAGACAGTGGAGGGGTTCAAGAGGGGGTGGGACAGGTACAGGGGAAGGGTTCTGGAAGCAAAATCCAATGCAGCAAGAATATCCGGAACTGGGAAGGGAGAAGCCAGAGAAGGCGAGGGGGGCAGCAAGGTCAACAACCAGGGTGGGGGCTGACCAAACAAGCAGTCACGAAAGACAGTTAGGCCTATTCTGCTGGCATTTTAGTATGTTAGTATGTTAGATCTTGGTGTCACCTGCAAACAGGCAAACCTTACCCTCCAGTCCATCTGCAATGTCACCAATGAAGATACTGAAGAGGACTGGCCACAGGACTGATCCCTGAGGTACCCCACTTGTGACTTGCATCTGTTTTGACTGTATACCATTTACCACCACTCTGTTTTCTGCCTGCCAACCAGTTTGCCACCCAGCTGATCAACCTCTGACCCACCCCGAGCCTACCCAGCTTATTAACTAATCTTCTATGTGGAACAGCATTGAAAGCTTTGCTGAAGTCAAGGTAGGCGACATCAGCTGCACCCCCTTGGTCCACCACTTTGGTTATCCAGTCAAAGAAATCTATGAAATTAGTTTGACAGGACCTTCCTGTTGTAAACCCATGCTGTCTTGGATCCTGTGCTCCTATAAATTCCAGATGTTGCACTATCCTTTCCGTATGAACTGCCTCCATAATCTTGCCCACTACTGAGGTAAGTGACTGGTCTGTAGTTCCCTGCCTCACTGCCTGACATCATATATAAATGCATTGGGATGTCGTAGAACGGGAATAAAAATGGAGGACATCAATAATTTAATGCCAGGAAATGGAGTACTTCATTTGGGGTAAAAACACTGAGCCATGTATACATCCTGGGGCTCAAGTGCAAGCTACATTGGGAGAAAGGGATTTAGGGGTGGTGGTTGATGTGAGAACGAATAACTCTGAGAACTGTAGAACAGTAGCCAAAGTAAACAGGATACTGGGCTGTATAGCCAGGAGTATTACATCCAGAAGAAGGGAGGTGATCCTCCCTCTGTATAATACCTTGGTCAGGCCACAGCTGGAGTATTGTGTACAGTTCTGGAGACTTCATTTGAAGAAGAAGGACATAGTGCTGCTGGAGAGGGTTCAGAGGAGAGTGTCCAGGATGACTCAGGGCATGGAGGGGAGGCCTTATGAGGAAACGCTTTAGGAGCTTGGGCTTTATTCACTGGAGGAGAGGAGGGATAGAGGAGACATGATAGAGGTTATTAAGTATGTAAAAGGAATAACAAGGAGTGTAATCAAGGAGCTGTTTAGATTAAAGAAGGGGGAGCTACCAGGGGTCATGAGTGGAAGCTGGAGGAGGGGAAATTATGGGGGGGAGCATAGGAGGCATTTTTTCACTGAGAGGGTGGTGAAGTCATGGAATGCGCTGCCTGTGTGGCTGGTGGAAGAGGGCACAGTGGAGGGCTTCAATAAGGGGTGGGACAGGTACAAGGGAAATCTGAATAAAAAGAAGACTCTTGGGGGCTGCGGGGGGGTGGTAAGGCAAGCAGCCACTAGGTTGCTGGCTTTCAAGCAGACAAGACAGACCATTTGGCCTATTCTGCTGGCTCTTTAGTAGGTTAATAAAAAATGCAATTCTCTATAGGAATCTTGTATAAATATTAAATATTTGTATATCTGCCAGTTATATATCACTTTAATAATTACATTAACACATTCTCATGGTAAAGCTGCTCATTGGAAAAGTTGCAGTTGGTCTAAACAGACATATGCAGAAGGAGGCACTTTGGCAAATGTATACGACAGTTGGCAATCAATTAAAAGAGGAGGAGAGAATATACAGGTTACTCACCTGTAACAGGAGTTCTAGGAATGGTATATGTTGTTCATCCACACTTATTGGCAGGTTCCTTGCTGCTTTAAATCTTGCCGGAAGGTCTTCAAGCTGGCTCCTCCCACCCACCCGGGTGGTAAAACTCTCTGCTCCGCCCCATGACGCCAGATCTGGCCCGCTGGAAGCTCAGGTTGTGCGTTGAAGCCGGGGAGGTCAGGTGGGTCGGTGGATGAAACATATACCATTCCTAGAACTCCTGTTACAGGTGAGTAACCTGTATTTCTAGGGACATGGATATGTTGTTCATCCACACTGTCTGGCAGACTCCTAGAAGTTCTCCGGAGAGGAGGCAAGGCGCAACCCCAATACTTACTTGGGAAATAAGGACTGGAGAACCGAGGCCCCAAACCAGCATCCCGGGCGTGACTCAAGGTCGATGTGGTAATGGGTAATAAAGGTGTGTGCTGACTTCCAGGTAGCAGCCCTGCAGATTTCTGGATAGGGACGTCCCTGGAAGCAGCAACTGATGCAGCAGTATGCGGGTAGAATGAGCTCTTATCCTCTGGGAGGCTCCATGCCCGCCAACTTATAGCAGCGATCTATGCAGGAGGTGACCCACCTGCCTATCGTCCGCTTGGCTGCAGGTCTGCCAGGTGCGGCTTAGCGTAGGTGACAAACAGCTGGCGAACCTCTCCCGATTTCAGCCAGCCTCCTTATAATAGCGAGCTCTCTAGGTCCAGAGATGGAGCCTATCCGCCTCCGAGGTGTGATTGGGGTAGAACACCGCAGAGTCAGCACCTGGTTAAGGTGAAACTCCGACACCACCTTCGGAAGGAATTTCGGTGGGGGCAGGACAACCTTGTCCCTGTGGAAGACCAGGTAAGGAGACTCGATGCAAAGCGCCTGGAGCTCTCCCATCCTTCTGGCTGACGTGATAGCCACCAAGAAGGCGGTCTTCCACCACAGGTGAGAGAGATCACACCTGTGCATTGGTTCGAATGGCTTGCCCATGAGCTTTGCCAGTACCAGCAGTAAATCCCATGGAGGTGGAGGTTCTCGCACCGGAGGGGAAATGTGATCAAGGCCTTTGAAAAAGCGCCCGACCACCTTTCCTGCCCACCGACTGCTCCCCGGCCCGCGCCCGGTAAGCAGAGATGGCTGCCAGGTGCACCTTTAGGTCGCCGACCTAAGCCCTTGACTAGAAAGGGACCATAAATAGTCCAAAATGCTTGCCACAGAACAGGAGGAAGGGTCCAAGCCCTTGCCCTGACACCAAATGGAGAATCTCTTCCATTTGAAGGTGTAGCATTTTCTGGTCGACTCCTTACGGGATGCCTCAACAACATTGAGGACCTCGTCGGAAAGACCCAAGGCCTGGAACTCTAGCCGCTCAGGAACCAGGCCGTCAGGTGCAGGGATTGAAGGTCCGGATGGAACACCTTCCCCTGATTGACTGAAAGCAGGTCCGGGCGAGCTGGAAGCTGCCTCGGGAGCCTGGGGCTGAGGCTGAGGAGATCTGGGTACCAGAACTGGCGGGGCCAGGCTGGGACTATCAGGATCACCTGCGCCTAGTCCCTCCTTGCTTTGAGAAGCACCTTGTGAATCAAGGGAAATGGGGGAAAAGGCGTAGAAGAGGCCCGGGGTCCACAGCCTCGAGAAGGCATCCCCCTGCAGTGAGCCCTGCTGAGGGGGCGGGCATGAAACGGCCTCAGCTTCGCATTCTCCCTGGAGGCAAACAGGTCCACCTGAGGTGTGCCCCAGTGGGAGAACAGATCTTGTACTACCTCCGGCAGGAGAGACCATTCGTGAGATGCAGCTCCTATCCGCCCAGGGCATCGGCCAGGGTGTTGGAGGCTCCTGCCACATGAATGGCTAGGAGATCTGCCTCCAGGCTGCGCACGAGTGACCAAATGCGAGAGCTTCCTTGCATGGGAAGCGCGGGAGCGCGGCCCCACCCTGGCGGTTCAGGTAGTACATGGTCGTGGTATTGTCAGTCTGACTCGGACCACTTGACCCCGGAGAAACGGAGCAAAGGCGGTGAGAGCTAGGCAGACCGCTCGGAGCTCCAGCAGGTTGATGTAGCATCGAACTCCCGCGGGACCAGAGGCCATGCACTGTGTTCCCCAGATGGGCATCCCAACCCATCAGAGAGGCATCGGTCGATAGAGAGACCGTCGGCTCGGGGTGGACAAACGGGATGCCCTCCTGCAAATGGAATGGAACGGTCCACCACTGGAGAGCGTTCCACATCTCCTAGGTCACTATAACTAGCTGTTCCAAAGGATCGCAGCATTGTGACCACTGGCTGACCAGTCCCCATTGAAGGGGGCGCATGTGCCAGCGGGCCCAACGGACCACGCTGGTACAAGCCGCCATGAGACCCAGAAGGCGCAGGAAGTCCCGGGCAGGTCACGATTGCCCAACCAGAAATGATTGGGCAAAGGAAGTAAGAACCTCGGCCCTGTCCGCCGGGAGTCGTGCTCTGGCTCGAACAGAGTCAAGCTCTGCCCCGATGAACAGGATCACCTGCTTTGGCTCGAGTTCCGACTTGGCCTCGCTGGATGAGAAGGCCAACCCGAGAGCAAACCTAGAGGGCCAGATCTCTGGACCGCCTCCACCTCCTGCCTGGAGGAGGCTGCTATCAGCCAATCATCCAGGTAAGGGTACACCCGACCTCGGGCGCCCAGAGAGGGATGGTTTCACCACTGCCATGCATTTGGTGAAGACCCTGGAGCTGGAGATAAGCCGAAGGCATGGCTCGAACTGAAGAGGGATCCCTCCGCTCGAAAGCGGAGGAATCTCCGATGTGACGGACGGATAGGGACGTGAAAGAACGCATCCTGTAGGTCCAGAGAGCAGAACCACACGCTGTGTTCCAGAGATGGTATTATCTGCGCCAGAGTGACCATTCTGAAGGTTCGAGACCTTAGGAACTTGTTCAGGTCGTGTAGGTTGAGAATGGGTGCCAGCCCCTGTCCGTTTCGGAACCAGGAAATACCTGGACACGAACCCCGGGTCTGAAGGGGGGTCCTCCACCTCCATGATCACCTCCTTTTGGAGGAGGAGAGCGATGTCGGCTTGGCGAGCCGCCAGAGAGGTTGCGGACCCCGAGGCCCCCCCGAGGTGCGACGGCTCTGAAGGGCAGGGCCTGCTCGAATTCCAGAGGTAGGCCTTTTCCCACCACCTCCAGTACCCACCTGTCAATGGTAACAGCGGACCAGGCGGAAAGGAAGTGTCTGAGCCTTCCCCCCACGGGGGGAACTAGGGGTGAGGTGACAGGGATGGGGGCGACACCCCTCAGCCCGTCACTGGGCAGGCTTGGAGGAGAGACCAGCCGAGGGACCTCCTGGGCCTTTACCTCCCTGCTTCCTGTTGGAGGAAGCCGACGGCTTGGGCTTGGGATACCAAGGTCGAGCCTGCTGGCCCTGACGTTGCTGGGCTGGGCTGCTGGGCGCAGAAGGACGGTATTAGGCTGTGGCTTGGGCCTTTGTCCTTCTGAGCGGAAGAGACCGAGTCCAAGGTAGCATTGGACTTCTCGATCCTCTGCAGATGACCTTCCACCCCAGGGTCAAGAGGTCAGTCCCCAAAAGGAACATCCGCCAACTTGTGCTGGGTATCCGAAGTAAAGGTGGATATCCTCAGCCAAGCCCGACGACGCATGGCCACTGCGGCTGCCACAGACCTGGCACATGAGTCCCCGCTGTCTAACACAGTCTGGAGCTGCTGTTTAGCCACTGCCCTGGTCCCGCACCTGCCTGACAGTAGTCTGCAGATCTGTGGGAAGATGAGAGACAACCTCATCCAGGGAGCCCAACAGGGCGTGAGAAAAATGTGCCATGAGGACGGCTGAACTGGCCTGACGAAGGCAGAGAGAGGACGTAGCGCAGACTTTTCACCCGCATAATCCAATTTCTTGGATTCCTTGTCAGAGGTTTGTCTATCCCTGGCGTTCCGGCACTGAAGACAGCTGTCAGTAACCAACCCTCGGCCGAGGGGTGTTCCGAAAAACCGGACAGGGAACCGGTAGGGACCGCATACTTCCTGGCCATCCTGGCCGAAGGCGCAGGGCAGGAAGCAGGACACTGCCAAAGTTCCAAGGCCGGACCCACTATGGCTTCGGCCACCGGAAAGGCCTCCTTAGGAGAATCCCCTCGGTCCAGAATCTCCATGAGGGGATACCTGACCCGTTTAGAAACGGGTTCGAGCTTTATCCCGGTGAACTCCGAGATGAGTCGAAGCAACCCTAAGAAGGACGAAGGGCTATCGTCCACTGACTGCCCTCCCGAGGACTCCAAGTCTATGCGCTTGGAGAAGAGGGAGGAACCATCATTGGACTCTGAAGAGTCCTCAAAGAGCTGCCTCGGCCTGAGCCACCCTTCACCTGCGGAGGTTTATCGGGAGTGAGGGTGACAGACAGCCTATGGGCAAACCCAGACGACACCGAGAATTTTGGGTGCGACCCAACTAATGGCTGTGGAGGCGGAGGTTCCACCAGAATCGGTGGGCAGCTGGAATTGGCCGAACAACCGGCCTGGGAACAGGCTCCTCGGCTACAAACAAGGGGTTGTTTCGCCGCCCGGTGACACCACTTAATGGCGGGGAAGGCGACTGAGTGGCTTATTCCTATCGAAAAGGAGCTGTTGCCACCGAGAGTTCCTCATACCTCCGACGCAACTTTGCGCCCAAGCCTCCTCGTCTGGAGGAAGAGCGGCGGCGCATTTCTACCAAGGGTGCCGAGACCGAGACCGCCCATGGCAGCGGATCGGTCGGACCGCGAGGATGTCCGAGACTGAGAGTCTCGACTAGGCCGAGAAGGCGAGGAGAAGTGTTGGGAACCGCACTCCCTCGCCTCAGACGCATCCCACCTAAGGCCCGAACCGAGGCACAGACGAGCCGACGGGATCCTCAACTCTCACCGGAGAGGGATTCTCAGCTTCTCCAGCCGACAACCTGCCTAACGGTTGAGAAAATCTCGACCGCGGTCAAGCCGGGAGTCTCGTCAACTGACCTGACGGGGACACCGTGGAAGCCAGTGGTCAAGCTGAGGGTCGACCGAGGTCAGCTGTCGACAAGGAGGGGATCTTTCCTGCCCCAAGAGCCGACGGAGAGACTTACTTTGGCTCTTTTGGACCTGAAAAAGGTCCGAAGAAGTTGGACCTCACCTTCACGAGAGGGTCAGACAAAGCTCTTAAAGAAGCAGAGTAGAGGCACCGAGAGAGGAACAATAGCTCGGAGCGAGGCAGAAGCGGCCCGCGACGCCTCCCTTCGGTGGCCATCATCTGCTCGAGCTGATCCAACAGCCCGCCGCCGCTGACACCGCCAACCGGGCCTCTTTAGATTTCACCGTGGAATTCCTTCGGGCGCCCAGTTGTAATCGTCAGCACTGGCCTCAAGGACGAGGCCTCTAAAAGAAGAGCACAAGTCGCAGGACTGCGGGTCGTGCTCAAGGCCCAGGCAGACGCACGTGAGTGCGGATCAGTCCTAGACATCTTCTCCCGCAAGGGCACCTCCGGAAACCGGGAGTCGATGTGTCCATCGCAGCCGCGAGGAGAAGAAGACTGAAGTCTTTTTAGCAAAAACACTTTTGATTTCGAACTTTCTAAGAATTAGGAACCAGTCTTAATCGCACAGCGTTAAGGAGGAAACCTGAGCTTCCAAGCGGTAAGGAAGATCTGGCGTCATGGGGCGGAGCCGAGAGTTTTACCACTCGGGTGGGTGGGAGGAGCCAGCTTGAAGACCTTCCGACAAGATTTAAAGCGGCAAGGAACCTGCCAATAAGTGTGGATGAACAACATATCCATGTCCCTAGAACTGTTACTTAAAAACTACACTAACAGATTCTCTCCTCTTTTTTAAATTAATTGCCAAAGGTACAAAACAAATGGTAAAGTGCTTTCTCATGTATGTCTCGGTTTAGACCAACTGCGCCTTTTCCAGTGAGCAGTTTTACTTCTGCATAGGTGGATTGTGTAAATTTTTCTCTTGCTTTTCTTTTCTCCATTTGATTTGCTTCAACTGTCGCTGTTTTTGTTAATCTCTGATTTTACAACTCTAGAAAATATTTTACAGACTAAAATAAGTTTACTCAAAAGGACAGAAAAGTATGGTGGTTCATAGCGACAATCTTATTTCAGGACTGTCTGCTGTAGCTACATAAGACAGGGTGCAAGACTTTCCCCACCTGCCTGCCCATTGGGCACCTTACTACATTGGTGCAAAAGTGACACTGTATTCTGCAAATAGACCACTGCAGCTGCAAGCACTCCCCTGTCTCTAGTTCACATGCGGAGCATCTCCAGTTGATGTTCTGAGAAGGGTTACTGTTAGGTTGCGGAGACGCTCTCCCTGCCCTCACTGTCTAAGCAGCTCCAAGACACCACTCTCTCTCATGACGCATGCACTCTGCAATTCATCCGCAAAGCTGCCCTGAAAGTGCCGAAATTAGCAACACTGATTCTCTTTTATTGAGAGCACCAGGTGCTACTAGGGAATTTGCAGGTGCTAACTAGCATCCAGCTCCCCCTTATTTTGAACCCTGATCCATCTCCAACTATATATCTTTCTATGTAATACTTGTATACATATATTAAAGCTCACTCCCACACTGCTTCAGAGCATGCAGCACCCACCCCTTAGTAAAACAGCATGGTCACAACTGTGTCCCATGGCAACAGAAACAAGGTGACGCAACCACCACAAAACACAACAATGATGCAATCCCACAGCCTGAGATGAACCTGCTACACAAATTTACAGTCTTCTGCACCGTCAATCACTGGCCGGCTCTAAGTTTGGGACAGGCTTGTCTAAAAGCTGTGATGAAGTCCTCTGAACCACCCCAGGCATTGTAGCATACACACCCGCCAATCCCTCCTGTTATCACTAAGAGTGCGACAACTTTACCTGCGCTGTGTAGTTGAAAGGTATGGACCGGGATTAGCCAGCCTGTGCAGACTACATGCAGACATGCACCAGCCTTTTGCCACGCATTAACCTCCCTATCAGCCCTGAGCAATGGCAGCTCAATAGGGAAGTGCTCTCCATGTGGCAGCTTTCAATATTAAAATCAAAGCACAGCTTTTACATGCACCACACTGCAAGCAGGGGAGAAAACTACATGCACTAGCCTGTTCCACTTGCACGGGGAACAGACTGTGTAAGTTAATTTCTACCTCAGCACTACGCACTACCTTGTGGAGGAACACTGCCAACCTATGGACCAGGCGATCCTCCAGGGATGAACAAGATGCACTTACATACAAAAGTCAGGGGTCTTGTTATAAACATTGCGCACCTTGGAGAGAACCGTTGCAGGAGCAGCAGCATACAAAAGGGAACCATAATCAACTACAGCCAGGAACAGGGGGCTACTGACAAGCAATCTCTGCTTCTGTAACTAGGAACCTTTTAACCCTATACAGAGAACCAAGACTCTGATGCACTATTTTGACCAGATGGTTGACATGGGTGTCGAAAGATGGAGAGCTTTCAGACTATAGACTTAGGTATTTTAAACTGTGAGCCATGCTCCATCTGAATACCATACAAATCATGCAACTGCATGGAGGAATCAGCTGTTTTTTTGTTTTTGTTTTCTAAAACTGAACCCCTGTGAAAATGCAGAGTTTATTTTTTTTTTTTGATATTGAGGACCATACTGTTATTTAAGAATCAGGTCTGGAGTAAAAATCATGATGGATAATATTGTTCATGGTTGCCAAGTCCTTTCCCATACGGAAAATGGCTGCATCACCACCCCAGTCCTGCAAACCTTCTCGATCAAACAGTTTCTGTACCAAATTGGTGACATCAGGGGAAATGCTCTGAGAGGTTAAAGCCTGAATCAACAGTTCATGGTCAGTAAGGTTAAATGCATTGTCGAGGTCCACAATCACTGAAGCTACAAAATTATCTGAGTAACTCTCATTAAAGTCTGTGAACCACACCAAGGCAGTTTCTGTGTTGCATTGGAGGTGAAAACCACACTGGGCATGGTCAATAAAAGTTTGTTCAAAAACTATTCGTCCCAAAACTTTTGGCCGAGGACCAAGAAGACAGAGTAGTTGATACTTGGACAAACACTGTTTTGGACCAAACTGTATGGAAAAACTGTGGAATCCTCCACACTTTAAGATAGGTGCCAGCGCATACAGAAAAGTTAACAATTTTAGAGATGGGATAAGCCAGCGCCTCGCTAGCTAATTTAACTAGATGACAGTCAACCCTATAACCATCACATATAGGTTTTGGATTGGAACAGCTCAGGTATTTAGCCACCTGAGCCACAGTTAGGTATTTAAAAAACAGAATTTAGATGAGGTGCGGCCTGGAGAATTTCCAAGTGAGTGCAGAGGAGAGAGGAACCGGGTGAAAAAGCTTTCATTACTTATCAAGGTCACTGAACAGTAAGACAATAGCCTTAGGGTAACAGGTTACGTTACAGCATCTTTACTTCAATGGCCCAGGATTAGGCACTCTTAGATCTACCAATAGGCAGTTAATACGGTTACACTTTTTTTCTCTTTATTCTTTTAAGGCTGCCTTGATTAGAAGTTAGGCCACGTTTTATGACTAATTTTAGCTTTGTGAAATGCTGTCTTAAGTTACTGTATAGAGGTTTTGCATTCCTGCAGAGACAGGATCAATCCCTAGGTTTTTTTTTTTTGTTAGTTTTTAAATATTGAGTCCACCTGTACACTTGTTTTTGTGGCTCAGTAACACTTACTTCTGTTGTCTTCCCTAATACTAAACCATTTGAAATCCAGCTCTGCTTAAAATGATTTTATGTGAAATAAAATTGAAAATGTGTCTCCAAATTTTGAAAAGTCTCAGAAGCTCCCCGGTGACCCAATCCTGTTTGTTTCCACATACTCTGTGGCATTTCAAGGGGCACAGGTGATCACAGATACTAATGAAATTTTGACAAAAGCCATCATAGGCAGTGTCAATATCCGTGATATTTTCTGAAAAGACCAGCTGCTGAAATAAAACGGAGATAAAGGCCTCCAATGTTTACATCACCAAGTCGTCTAGAACGATAGAGAAGTTGGGCTCATGATAATCTAGGGATCACTTTGCAAAAAATTACCATGTTCACCAACCAAGTCTAGGTGTAATTCACCACAAGCAGCAAGCACAAGGACGTGGTGCCTCAATGCCCAAACTCTAAACAAAACTACCCAAAAAAGATAGAGCACACAACCACATCTCACAAGGGCACTGGTCAGTAAAACGGTAAAATACAAACATAGCGGAGAAAAAATATGCCCAACACGTTTCGGACACTCTCACATCCTTTCTCAAAGGCTAAAATAACAATCAGATGTGACCATTAAATACACAAATCACAAACAGCATCATCATGACATCATTAATAAAAAGACAAATAACTGGTTCATAATCACATAATCACTTAAAACCGGGGACAACCAGAGGTACCCAAAGAAGTGGAAGGGAAGGATGTGGAGGTCAATAAAGGAGGTGACCTTAGTGGGGACAGCAATGGACCCCAGAAGAGGAGAAAGCACATCCTGGTGGGGGACTCTACTGTAAGAGGGATCCAGCTAGGAATACAGGAGGGGGAGGACAGGGAGGTGAGGTGCGGTGCCTACCACGAACCGCAGCATGGAGGGATGGGAGGAAGATCCTGGGGATCGCCAGGAAGGCAAGACGGGCGGGTGAGCAAGATGTCATTGTCCACCTAGGTACTAATAATCTGGCAAACGGGGAGCCTAAGGAGGTTCAGGAAGAGCTTAGGAGACTGAGGCAGGGTCTCAAGCAAGTAGCTACTTCTGTCACCTTCTCGGAAGTACTGCCTGTGAGAAGCTTGGGAGAGCGTAGGGGCGCACGCACCAAGAACTTTAACTCATGGTTGAAGAACTGGTGCTGTGAGGAACGGTTTGGATTCATTGGTGACTGGGGACCCACCTGAAGGGATGGGGGCTTGTTCAAGCCTGACTGTCTGCATCCATCCTGGAGGGGAATCCAAACACTCAGTAAGTTTAAATGCTATATGGACAAGCATTTAAACTAGCCAAAGGGGGTGGCAGTCCAGCAAGGAGGGTACCTAACTGCCCACACCCCACAGCTAGTAGCGGAACCAGTGAAGGAGGAGGAGTGGATATCTCTACAAAGCAGTGTGCAAAAGATGGAGATTAGCGCCCAAGAGGTGGATAGGCAGAAAAGGGGAAAAATTCAGCAGAAAGGCAGACAGCAAGGAGAACCAGGGATAAAGGACAACCAATGAAGGAGCTGGAATAGAACAGCTAAACAGTCCAGGGAGTTCACAACATGGAAAGCCATGTGTGCCAATGCCAGGAGCCTTAGAAACAATATGAGAGGATCTGGAGGCTGTCATGGTGCAGTCGGACTGGGACATTGTGGCCATCAGAGACCTGGTGTAATAATAACCACAACTGGGAAATGGCCATACCTGGCTACAACATATTCAGAAGAGACAGGGAAGGCAGAAAGGGAGGAGGAGTGGCACTTTATGTGAAAGATGGCATAAAGGCCACAGAGATCCAGGAGGAACAAAATTGGAGAGAGATACTGTGAGTTGAGCTGGAAAGGAAAATGGGGTCAGCCATCTGCACAGAAATGGTCTACAGACCACCTGCCCAGGAGGAAGAAACAGACAGGGAGCCGATGCTAGCCATCCAAAGGAAGGCAGACAAGGATGAGGCGGTGCTGGTTGCAGTCTTCAATATTCCAGACGTGGACTGGAGCCTCCCAGCAGCATCGACCAGGAGCAGATTTATCCTCGACTCCCTTCAAGGTGCCTTCCTCAAGCAACCGGTCATGGAACCAACTCGGTAGAAGGCAATACTGGACCTCATGCTAACACATGGGGACAGTGTGATGGGGTAACAGTTTAAAATCACAGAAGGAGCAGAACCAAACTGCACAAAAACACGTATCCTGGATTTTAGGGTGGGCAGACTTTGGGAAAATGGGGAGATGCTTGAAAGAGACATTAATGGGAATATAAAAGAAATCAGGGGTTGAGGAACAGTGGGCAATATATAAAACCAGCATTACAAGAGCAACAGAATTATGCATTAAGCAGGTTAGCAAGGGGAAAAAGTAAGAGGAGACCATTATAGTTTTCCACGGAGGTAGCGGAGAAAGTGAAAGCCAAAAAGATCACGGGATAGAGAGAAGTACCAGGAGAAGCAAAGGGAGGCAGGGAGGTCAGTAAGGGAAGCCAAAGCTTGGACAGAAGAGCGCATCGCAAAAAATCAGTGGGTAGAGGGGACAAAACCTTTTACAGGTACAGAAGTGAAAAAAGAAAGGCAAAGGGAGGGATAGTGACACTGAAGGGGGAGGATGGGGTTGCGTGGAGGATGACAACAGTAAAGATGACATCCTGAACAGATATTTCTGCTCAGTCTTTACTGAGGAAGGAGGGTAATGGGCCTGAAGGGAGTACAAGGGGTGGGAATGGTGCAAAAATGGACACAAGTCCCTTTACATAGGAAAGGGTCCTAAAGGAACTGGAAGGGATAAGAGTCGATAAAGCAATGGGGCCAGATGAGGTGCACCCAGGGTCCTAAAGGAACTAAGAGAGGTGGTGGCTTAAACCTCTGGCAATCCTGTTTAGCCGATCACTGGAAATAGGGGAGGTACCCAAAGACTGGAGGACAGCAGATGTAGTCCCCTTATACAAAAAGTGGGAACAAAGAGGAAGCGGGGGAACTACAGACCAGTCAGCCTGACCTCGGTAGTGGGTAAGATCATGGAAGCACTACTGAAGGAGAGATTGGTGGAACATCTTCTTGCCAACGGACTACAGGACCCAAGCCAGCAAGGTTTCATGGGGGGGGGGGGTCATGCCAGACCAACCTCATTTAATTTTTCAACTGGGTGACAAAGGAGGTGAATCAGGAGAGGGCATTGGACGTGGCCTATCTGGACTTCAGCAAGACGTTTGACACTGTGCCACATAGAAGACTATTAAACAAACTGGGGACTATGGGAGTGGGCAGGACAGTAGTGTGGTGGGTAGGTAATTGGCTACAGAGAAGATGGTAATTGACTGTCACTCCACAGAGGGAAGAGTGACCAGTGGGGTACCACAGGGATCAGTGCTGGGATCGGTCCTATTCAACGTCTTAAATCAGTGACATTGCGCAGGACCTAGAAAGCAGAATTTCCTTGTTCACTGATGACATGAAACTCTAATAGAGTGGACATGCCAGAGGATGTAGACGGAATGAGGAGGGACCTGCAGAAGCTTGAAGAATGGTCAAGGGTTTGGCAGTTGAAATTCAATGCAATAAAGTGCAAGATAACGCATATGGGGCACAAAAACCTCGGAACAACATATCAGTTAGGGGGTGAGGATAAAGCATGTACCAAGCAGGAAAGGGACCTTGAGGTTATCATCTCCAGTGACCTCAAGGTAGCGAAACAGTGCGACAAGGCAGCAGGTAAAGCAAATAGAATGCTGGGATGCACAGGCAGGAGCATCACCAGCAGCAAAAAACCAGGTCATAATTCCACTGTACAAGACACTAGTGAGGCCCCAACTGGAGTACAGTGTACAGTTCAGGAGACCTTACCCACGCAAGGACATAGACCGGGTAGAGAAGGTTCAAAGGAGGACAACAAAGATGGTACAGGGATTGCATCACAAATTCTAAGAGGACAGGCTGAAAGACTTGAATAGGTACTCCCTAGGAGAGGAGGGAGAGAGGGGATATAACAGACACATACAAGTAGCTTACAAGGAGGCATTGAGTGCAGAAAGAAAAGAAAAAAATTACTCACCATAGTAATGTTGTTTCTCCTAATGGAGTCTTGCTGTATTCTGACATAATGCAGTTAGCCCCAGCACTTGAACTGCCCCGGAAAGGAAAGAGTTAACACTATGCAGAAGCATAGAACATTGATCTCCAGCTCAGTTTTCAAACCTCTGTCTGTGGTACTTTCCCAGTGTAACCGTCAGATTCTTACGAGCAACTAACTAACGGAGTACTAACTATGGAAATTGTTCAGAATATGTAAGCCAAAAGGCAACAATTTGTGTCAAAGACTCAAGTCGAGAACCCAGGAAGAAAGGCAGTGACAATATTAAATATATATAACACAAGAAAAGTACCCATAAAACTACCCCACCCTAAAGAGGGAGGGTACAAGGTACACCCCTGAGGTGCAACACTGTACCTGCCAGCCCACTTCCCAAAAACCAGGTTCTGAGAGGGGAGGCCAGACTACAGCAAGACTCCATTAGAAGAAACATTACTATGGTAAGTAATTTTTTTCTTCAAACATGCAGTCTTGCTGTATTCGGACATAATGCAGACTACCAAGCACTTCCCTATGGAGGAGGGAATGCAGACCCTACTTTGGGAACAGACTCTGCAGTACTGCTGTGACAAACCTAGCATCACTCCTAGCCTGGATATCCAGAGAGTAACGCTTGGTAAAAGTATGAACTGTTTTCCAGGTGGCTGCTTTACAGATCTCTAACAAGGGTATATGTCTGGCAGCTGCCAGAGTAGCAGCTGTACCCCTAGTCAAGTGAGCCCTCAGGCCTGAATGGAATTTTTTTTTTTTTTTTTTATTTTACCCAATTTGTCATAGCAGAATTGTATACAAGAGACAATCCACCTGGCAATAGTTCTTTTAGTGGCCGGCTTACCTTTCCCTACCTCACCATAAGTGAGAAACAATTGAAGACCGTCATTTCTGTGTGCCTTAGTAAGCTACTACATATTGCAAAGAGCCCTTTTAACATACAAACTGTGTAATCTTCTTTCTACTGAAGAAGAATGTTCAGTGAAACACACAGGGAGCGACAGATTGGTTCAGATAAAAATCTGATACCACTTTGGGCATGAACCTCCTATTGGTTCTTAGGACCACCTTATCCCTATGGAAAGATATGAAATCAGTTTCAACTGACAAGGCCTGTAATTCACTAATCCACCTGGCAGAAGTAACAGCTACCAGGAACACAGTTTTCCAGGTTAAGTACTTCAACTCGGCTGAAGCCAGAGGTTCAAAGGGTGGCTGCATAAGCTGAGCAATGCAGACATTAAGATCCGAAGTCAGAGCTGGTTCTCTAAAGGGAGGGTTAATATGAACCAGACCTTTGAAAAAAAACTTACTAAAAACAGGAAAGATCCCTTCCCTGCTGAAAGGAATGCAGAGACAGCTGCTAGGTGAACTTTCAGAGTTGCAGGCTTAAGGCCTAGACCATTAAAATAAACCAGATAATCTAAGGCTGTAGCAATGCCTGCAGAATCTGGCACAATGCTCTTCTGAGAGCACCAAATGCTGAATATTTTCCAGTTGGAATTATAAATTTTTTCTAGTGGAAGGTTTCCTGGAAACGTTCAAAATATCCAAAACTCCCTGAGAAAGATCTAGGCCTGCATACTCCAAATCTTCAAGAGCCAGACCTTGAGGTTGAGAGACTGGAGATGGGGTACCAGATCCTCCCCTGGGAGGAGGACAGGAGACTATCTCCTGGGAAGAGACAGGGGATGTGAGACAGTCAAGGACAGCAGCAGAGGATATCAAGACTGTCTGGCCCAATCTGGAGCCACTAGTATCACCGTGCAGGGTTGAGTTCTGATTTTGATCAGGACTCTGAACAACAGATGGAAGGGAGGGAAGGCATAGAGAAACCTGTCCTTCCAATCCAAGATAATAGCATCCTGGGGCACAGTCCCCAGGAGTGGAGGTCTGCATCAAACCAGAGGAAGTCGATTGTCCAGTGCTGCAAAGAGATCCATCTCTGGAGTGCCCCACGTGGAGAAGATGACCTGCAGGATGTGAGGGTCCAGGGACCATTCGTGATGTCCCTGTGAGATTCTGCTCAGGGCATCTGCTAGTACATTGTCCATCCCTGGAAGGTGAACTGCTACTAGGGAAGTCTGAAGAGAATAGGCCAGAGACCACAGTTTCATGGCTTTTGTACACAAGGCTGTGGACAGAGTGCCTCCCTGCTTGTTGATGTACCACACTGTGGTGGTATTGTCTGTTCACACTTAGACCACCTTGCCCTTGACTGAGTCCGAGAAGCACAGAAGGGCTAGGAAAACTGCCCTGAGTTCTAAGAGGTTGATATGAAGGAGAGACTCCTGAGGAGACCAGACCCCTTGAGCTGTCATGGCTCCCAAGTGGGCTCCCCAAGCTAGGAGAGAAGCATCCGTACTTAGAACTACGAAGGAGACTCGAGGAAGAAATGGGACTCCTTGTCTGAGGTTGTCCTGGCCCAGCCACCACTGGAGAGCTTGGACCAGAGTCTGCGTCACTGGAATCAGTTTGGTGAGGGAGACCTTTTTCTGTGACCAAAAAGACCTAAGGTGGAACTGAATGTTCCTCATCTGAAATCTGGCTCCCTGTACCACTGCAGTGGAAGCTCCCATGTGGCACAGGAGTTGGAGGAACTGTCTTGCTGGATGAGAGACCTGAGGTCGAAAAGATGAAGCAAGCTCTAGTACGGCCTTCACCCTTGCCAGGGGAAGGAAAGCTTTCGCTTGGGTAGTGTCCAGTTCTATTCCTATCAAAGTAAGAAGTTGTACTGGTTCGAGGACAGACTTTGGAAGATTGAGAAGAAACCCCAGGGAACTGAGTAAGTCCTGGGTGGTTTGCAGAGCTGACCTGACCTACCATTAGCCAGCTGTCCAGATATGGTAAAATGGTGATACCCTGTCTTCTAAGGGAAAGCCACCACTACTGCAAGGCACTTTGTGAACAGCCTTGGAGCGGTTACATCTAATGGCATGGCCCTGAATTGGTAATGGTCTGAAGACAACTCGAACCTGAGGTATTTTCTGTGAGAGCACCAGATAGGGATATGGAAATAGGCATCCTTGAGGTCAGGGATGCTAGCCAATCTCCTGGCCTTAGAGAGGGAAGGATTATTCCCAGAGTTACCATTTTGAATATGGGTTTTGAAATGTGTTTGTTCAAATACCTTAGGACTAGGATGGGTCGCCACTCCCCGGTTTTCTTTGGGGTAAGGAAGTACCTGGAGTACAGTCCTTTTCCCTTGTACCGAGTAGGAACCTTCTCTACAGTTTTCAGAGCCAGAAGAGAGGAAACCTCTGCCTCTAGGGCAACGGTTTCTTACACTGATGCAGGTGGAAAAGACCTGGCCCTCTTTTTTGGGAACATTCTGAAGCAGAGGGTCAGTCCCTGGCTTACTAATTCCAGGACCCACTTGCCTGAGGTCAGACTTCCAGGCCTGAAAGTAGTAAGCCAGCCTGCCTCCTACTGAGATTGAGGAGTTGACCCAGACTGACAGAGTGTCTGCTTGGCAGGAGCCTTAGACTGGGAGGAGGGAGCAGCCCTGCTCAACCCCCTCCTGCCCCTCCCGTGGGGAAAAAAAACCTCTGTGGGAAGGAGAGGCCCGGGCTTGGTAAAAATGCCGGTGAAAAGGTCTGCCCCTGCCCCTAGACTGCTGCTTTTGTGGAGTGGCTTGCCTTTCCATGGCCTGTGCACTCCTGTAAGTGGTCCTGTATTCATCCATTTTCTTCACGTAAGCCTCTGTCTGCAGAGTTACCCACTACAGAAAAATCCATAGCCTTGGTCTGGGTATCCAGTGAAAGGCTAGTACATCTGAGCCAAGCATGTCTTCTGAGAGACACAGATGTAGCTATGACTCTTGATGCCACATCACTGGAGTTGACAGCAGCATGAAATTGTACTTTAGATGCCTTAATTCCATCCACAGCCACCTCCTCCAGCTCCTTGGCTAGCTGGGGAGGAGGCCTGTTATAGCCAGTTCCAGAACAGTATCCCATCTAGACTTCTAGTACCTGGCTGTGTAGGCCATGTAGTTGGCCTGCCTAAGTCCCAAAGAAGATGTCAAATATTGTTTTTTGGCCATGGCAACAACTTTCCTGGAGTCCTTGTCCGGAAGGTGTGAAGCCAAAGGAATGTCAGCCATGTCACAGGCTGCAGCCTGCACTACCACAACATGGCTGCTATGATTATAAAAAAAACTCTGTACCTGCGCCTGATAACATATACCTCCTGTCCATTCTTTTATCCACAGGAGGTAATGAGTTAGGAGTTTGTAAAATGTTGTGTCCGTTTCCCCAGGGACTTAAGAGGGATAGACAGTATTTTGGACTCTGGGATGTCCATTTCCACAAAAAAAAAAAAAAAATTCAGGCTCTTCCTCCTCCTCAACAGCTTCAAACAGGGGGAGCTGGAGGGTTTCAGCCACCTTCTTGAAGAACAAGAAGTGTGAAGGAGACTCAAAGCCTGGGAGGAGAGACATTTGAGGGCCTGTCTGGGGAGATGTCCGGTTCAATGGGCACATCCAGACCCCCCAGGTCATCATCTTCATCATTGGGATAGTCTTAGTCTCCTTCCCACTCCTCATAGAAAGCATCTGGATCGTAATCTTAAGAAAACAGATCCGACTGAACCAACCGCCTAACTGGCGGTACCGGTTCAGACGTAAACAGGCGAAGTGATTGAACAATGCTAATCGCTTTGGCTATTTTGTCCGCGGTTGGAGTATGCAGTACTGGATCCAAACCGGCAGACTTGCGTTTCCTTTTTGACAGAAACAGCCCCTCAGAGTCGGCTCTCCTTTTGCCCGAAGAGGTATCACCTAGGTCAGTAGGCACCTCCTCAGGTTCGGCTGCAACCGAACCAGGCTGGCCATCCGAATCTATGGACTTCTCGGCCTCCCTTTCCTTCAGCCTACTCAATCTTTTTTTCTAAAATGGCTTTGGGAAAGTTTTTACAAATTTGGCAGTCTGACTTGAGGTGATCAAACCACAGACAAACACAGATGAGGTGGGGGTCGGCCTTGGCAAAGACCTCCCCACACTTAGTACAGTGCTGAAACCCAGTGGGACCAGTTTTCTTCATGGGTTTCTCAGACATGGCCAACCTACCAAATTATCCTATAGCAGCTTTTAAGCCAGGTAATCAATCACTAGTCGGTTACAAACCATGTCACGGGTTTTGAAAAAGAACTAGAAAAAGCCCAGTTCTTTCGAAACCGATCGGTACCAGAACACCACTCTAATCCCAGAAATTCAGAAAAGTTAAAACAGAAGACAGACAAGGTCTGTTCCAAACCGGACCAACTTGAAACCGAGGAAAGAACAATTTCCACACTTAAATAAATAAAACAGTCACTACTTTACTACACTACCTGTACTGTAGACAGAGGCTGGAAATCCAAAAAACAAATAGATACGGCTTAAACTGAATGCTTTTTACTTTACCGAACCGAGGAATCTCTGGAGCGACTTCACTGTTAGGTGGAGTAAAGAATCTGACGGTTACACTGGGAAGTACCACAGACAGAGGTTTGAAAACCGAGCTCGAGCTCAATGTTCTATGCTTCTGCACAGAGTTAACTCTTTCCTCTCCGGGGCAGATCAATTGCTGGGGCCAACTGCATTATGCTAGAGTACAGCAAGGCTTCATGTTGTTTGAATAGGCAAGGCAAGGCAAAATTTATTTAAAAGACACCCAATCCCTGAGGCTCTGGGCACCGTACAGTCAATTAAAACAAGCATTTTAACATAATAAATATAAAAGTAGACATATAAATACAAATGATTTCAAAGCTAAATATTTAAATATAAATCTATATCAAACCATAAATTAAACTAAATTAAATGCCTTAGAAAAGAAAAAGGCCTTTAATTGAGCCTTAAAAACATCCACCGATGAAGCCTCCCTGACCATAGTTGGTAAGGAGTTCCACAGAAAAGGGGCCGCGGCACTAAATGCCCCATCACCGGCTGATTTCAACCTAATTCTGGGAATGATCAGGAGGCATTCATTGGAGGAGCAAGAGGGCGCATGGAGAGAACAGGTGACAGAAGATCTGACAGGTAACCAGGGCCCTGTCCGTGTAGGGCCTTATAGGTAAGACGACCTCACCTTAAAGAGGACTCTCCACCTGACTGGCAGCCAGTGCACTCACGCGAGAACAGGTGTGATATGACAAACTTTTGTTGCCCGGTCAACAACCGGGCAGCTACGTTTTGCACCAGCTGCAATCTGCGGAGAGATCCTCCCGTGACCCCGAGATAGAGCGCGTTACAGTAATCAAGCCTAGATGTGACTAAGGCATGTATCAAAGTAGGGAGGTCCAGAGGCGGAACAAGAGATTTAATTCTGACAATGTTTCTGAGATGGTAAAAACAGGTACGAACCACAGAGGATATTTGAGCCTCCATGGTTAAATCCCTGTCCAGAATCACGCCAAGATTTCGCACCAAAGTGGAGGCCTTCAATGGCACAGACCCTAGGACAAGTGCAGTTTCTGTGTCAGAGGCCATCTTATCACGAGTTCTGTTCGACTCCACTACTAATACCTCCGTCTTATCGGGGTTCAGCCGCAACCAGCTGGAGGCCATCCAGTCGTTAATCTCGGTCAGACAGATATTAATCACATCCACTGCATTGGATGTTCCTGAGGCAAAGGAAAAATATAGCTGAGTATCATCAGCATAGCAATGAAAACTCAAGCCATATTTCCTAATGATCCCACCCAGAGGCAGCATGTACACTGCGAACAACATTGGAGCCAGTACTGACCCCTGGGGAACTCCGCAAAGAAGCAGACCAGGTGTAGAAGAGAAATTTCCCATCACAACCCGCTGCCTCCTGTTAGTAAGAAAGGACTCAAACCATTTGATGACATTACGGTGAGTCCGCATAGGTCCCCAAAGGAGCAAGCAGCACACAATGGTCCACAGTGTCAATGCTGATGAGAGATCGGGAGAATCAGAATTGTCTTATCTCCGGTCTCTAGCCCTAGAAGGTCATTCTGCACCGAACAAGTGCAGTTTCGGTGCTATGTCTGGCACGAAATGCTGACTGGAAGGTTCATTATAACTCTATGAGATGTGAGGTGCTCTTCCAATTGAAGCGCTACCACTTTCTCAATAACTTTTCCTAAAAATGGAAGGTTAGAGATAGGACGTAATTTGCCATGATCTCCGGGTCCAAAGATGGTTTCTTTAAGAGGGGTCTCACCAGAGCCTCCTTCAAGGCTTCCGGAAAGACACCCTCAGAGAGGAAACACCGTACAATCATGGCAAACACCGGGCCAACAGAGTCAACACATCTCATTAAAAACGGCTCGACACCGGGTCCAGTTCACAAAAGGTGTGCCTCACATTGGTTGCTACCTCAATGACCTCACTATCCTCCACTGGTCTAAACTCTCCCCAACCAGGCGGAGTGCACTATTTTCCAACAGAAAAGATGTTCCAGGAATAGAGGGCATGGGATGAAGTTGGAGGGAGGTCGATCAAAAGGAATGTGAAGAAGAATTTCTTCACAGAAAGGGTGGTGGACAAGTGGAACACCCTGCCAGAGGAAGTGGTGGGGGCTGAAACAACCACAGGATTTAAGAATGCATGGGATAGACATAAGGGAATTCTGGAGGTCAGGGGTAAGGGTCAGACTTCTAGAAAAACATTAAGTGAACTTATAAACTTAAATGGGCAGACTGAGTGGGCCACAGACCCTTGTCTGCCAACAGTGTCTATGTATCTATGGTGAATGGGTTGTGATGTGGTTTCCTACAGACCTTCACCCTCTGGGCTAGTACCATGCCACCTTCTATATCTTTTATTAGGGTCATAAATGGCAGACAGACACACACACTCTCTCACGCTCATCTGTCAGGTGTTCTGTTTGGTAAATGGATTTAAGATGGTAATCCAGTCCGCTACTGTGGGACAAGATGGGGTCAGCCACCTTCTTGTTATTGCTTTACAGGCCACTGCCACCAATGTGTCCACAAACCTTTGTTAGCGATTTGAACTTCTACACCATAGCAGTCTTCCCAACACTAAATATGTGAAATTTGTGTCCTGTGCCAGTCCAACCATCTGCTTATAACAGGGTACAATACCCTACCAAAAGGCCAGATTACTGGGCAGTCCCAAAGCTGCTCCTATATCCCAATTCCTACAACATCTGACTTGTCTCTAGAGTACTGTTTTGTACGGGATGACTTCAGGAAGAATCTCCCCACCAGCTTCAATCTAAATTCTCACCAGTGGTTTGAAACAGTGGTCCTGAACACTTCGTCACATATATTTAGTCTAATGTCTCTAACAGCACTAGGACCTCCTCTTCCCATTCTTGCCGATTAAAAACTGGCAGTGGTTCTGCCTGGCTAAAGCATGTGATTAACTGGAACACAGGTTTTGTTTTACAACTGTTATTCCAAGACGCACTTTATCCAGGTAATTTACTAGAGGATGGGGGTCTTTCTGTATGTTCTACAATCTGGTATTCTCTCAAAGACATGATGCAACTTGCAGGTACCAAAAGTAGTTTGTGCAACGAAGATGAAATTCCCCCTTGAGCCTCTCAAAACGTTTTTAATCCAGTATCTTGAAAAAAAAAAATATATATATATATATATCTATATCTATATCTATATCTATATCTCCCTTACGTTTCCAGGCATGGAATCTGGCATCTGTCCTTGGTGGGCAGATAAGGCCAAGGTTCAAAAAAGGTCACTGAGCATTGTCGGTTTGGCTAGTGGACCAATTTATATTAAAGTCTCTGTAAGATCCACTCTGTTTTTCGACAATACAGACCAAATTCAGAGACTGCTGACAGACCTTCCATAGCATGGCCCAGGGGGATGTAAACAGTGCGATTGTGCCTGGACCAAACACGATATCCAGGGAGAAAAAATCCCAAGGTCCCATGGTCTGTGGGGAAGGGACTCAGTAGAGATGTACAAAAAGTAACCCCCATCCCCTTTCTTTTTGATCCATCTCTTCTAAAAATTGTGTAGTAGTTGGCCAATTTAATTTCATCGTCTGAGATTTTGTGAGAAAGTCAGGCCTCAGACAAGGCAACATCAGACTTGTTCTCCGAGTCACGCTACAAACTGGTCTTTCTTTGCTATAATGTTCTGAATGCTGAAATGCACTAATCCCAGGGCAGATTTTTGGGAGTGGCTCCTGTTAATAAACTGGGGCCAGGGTGAGGATGGACAGGCCCAGACACAAGAAGCATGCTGCCCAGACATAAGTAGAAGAAAGACCAATCTGTTATGCATGGGGTGATTCTGGATCATCTTACTGGGAACCTTAGGAAAACAATGACTAATACAAGTTGTGTTAGTGACCAAATTAAAATTTACATCCTGTATTCTAAAACCGTACTAAACATCATGTGGTAAGGATCTAGAGAGTGAAGAAGCCTGTCTGACCCACGGATTGATGAATTACAGGCTGGCTAGTGACAGTACCTCTACACAACTAGGATATGCTAAGAGTCACACTTGGGTCACATGGAAAATCTGAGGTGCTGCATCATTATTCATGCC
Source organism: Neoceratodus forsteri (assembly GCA_016271365.2). Taxonomy (NCBI): domain Eukaryota; kingdom Metazoa; phylum Chordata; order Ceratodontiformes; family Ceratodontidae; genus Neoceratodus; species Neoceratodus forsteri. The sequence goes on from CM028131.1 coordinate 431,559,738, forward strand.
AACCCGGGCACAGCAAAGACTAATGTGCAGAGTTAAATAGGTAAACATTTTCTCTAACTAGAGTGACCCAGACACACTGGCAATTGGAAAGAGACAAGGAGAGCAGTAATATTTCTGAAAACTCAACACTACTCACTGCGGTAGGATAAATGGGTCAATACTGGACAAAACCCCGTAACTGAGACACCCTACTGGGATGCAATTAGTAAACACAGCAGATGGGATCAGTGACTAGCACAGGTCAGAAAGAACAGGAAATGGAAATCCGTTTGTACAGGGCACACAGATAGGAATTAGCATCTTTCCCCCTCAGCATGACTTCATGATGGGGCAGATCATTCCAAACCAACTTGAAGCCCATGTTTAAGGGTTGACCAGGGAGGTGGACAGAAGCAGAGCTACAGACAGTCCATATGGACTTCAGAAGCTTATTATGAATCACAGTGTCAAAAGCCTTACTGATCGAAGTATACAGGGTTTTAAATAGCCAGTATCGCATCACAGTTTGCGATGCAAACCGGCTGGCCGCGCTAGTCAAAACAAGGAATGGATCGCAAAACAGCGAGATCCATGTTTCTGTGCATTTCATTTTATTATGTCAACGTGTGGTCCTGTAAACTACGTTCAGCCCTGAAACATCCAAAAAGGGCATTTACAAGCCCATTCATTTTAATTTGCGCACTAAGTACAGGACTTGAGCGTGCAACAATGTTTTTGTCGTCCCCCCCCAGAGATTGTTTAACAAGGAGTTCCTCTTTTTTTTTCCCCCTTGGGTAAAGACTGCCCCCACCTATGTCCTCCTGTAAGTGCACATCCTTTGTTTTGATTGGAGATCCTGGCTCAGTAAATCTGCTGCACATCAGTCCTGTATTTCCCGCGCTTGTGCTGTTCCCCCACATCCAGCATGCAACTTGCGTGGAGAGTACAGATTAGTGGTTAGGTGGTCGGTGCTGTGAGTTAGAGACAGCGTGGGAATGGCGTGCGCATCGTGGAAAGTGAACAAGCATGTACAGTGCCTTCAGAAAGTATTCACCCCCCTTGGATTTTGTCATATTTTGTTGTGTTACTACCAGAATTTTTAATGCATTGAAATGGTTTCTTTCCCCCTTGATTCACACAGCATACTCAATTCAAAGGGGCAAAAATATTTGTATTGTGTAACAAAAATTTATGAAACATTAAAAACTGAAATATCTTGTTTACTTAAGTATTCACCCCCCTGGGTCAATACTTTGTAGAAGCGCCTTTGGCAGCAATTACAGTTTTGAGTCTTCTTGGGTATGTCTGTGTCAGCTTTGCACATCTGGATTTGGGGATTTTCGCACATTCTTCCTTGCAGATTTGCTCAAGCTCTGTCAAGTTGGATTGGGAGCGTTGGTGAACCGCAATCTTTAAGTCTTTCCACAGATTCTCAATGGGATTCAAGTCTGGGCTTTGGCTGGGCCACTCAAGGACATTCACCTTCTTGTTCTGAAGCCACTCCAGTGTTGCTTTGGCTGTATGCTTGGGGTCGTTGTCCTGTTGGAATGTAAATCTTCGCCCCAGTCCAAGGTCTATTGCAGATTGATGCAGGTTCTCCTCAAGGATGTGCCTGTATTTGGCTCCATTCATTGTTCCCTCTATCCTGACAAGTGCCCCAGTCCCTGGCGCTGAAAAGCATCCCCATAACATGATGCTGCCACCACCATGCTTCATGGTAGGGATGGTGTTACACGGGTGATGAGCTGTGTTCGGTTTGCACCAGGCATAACGCTTTGCATTCAGGCCAAAGAATTAAATTTTTGTTTCATCAGACCAGAGAATCTTTTGCCACATGGTCTCAGAGACTGACACGTGCCTTCCTGCAAACTCCAGGCATGCTATTATGTGGCCTTTTCTCAGGAGTGGCTTCCGTCTAGCCACTCTCCCATAGAGGCTACATCTGTGAAGTGCTGCAGAAATTGTTGTCCTCTGGACAGGTTCTCCCATCTCAGCCATGGAACTCTGTAGTTCTGTCAAGGTGGTCATTGGATTCTTGGTCACTTCCCTGACCAAGGTCCTTCTTGCCCGGTTGCTCAGTTTCGGAGGATGGCCTGCTCTAGGAAGAGTCTGGGTGGTTCCGTAATCTTTCCATTTCCTAATGATGGACTTAACTGTGCTCCTGGGAACTTTCAACACCCCAGAAATGTTTATACCCCAGCCCAGATCTATGCCTCTTCACAATTCTATCACGGAGTTCTACGGACAGCTCCTTGGTCTTCATGGTAGAGTTTCTGCTCTGACATGCACTGTCAGTGGGACCTTATATAGACAGGTGTATTTCCTCTGAAATCATATCAACCATTTGAACTGACCACAGGTGGACTCCATTCAAGTTTTAGCGTGATCTCACAAGGAAATTGGATGCACCTGAGCTCAATTTGGAGTGTCATAACAAAGAGGGCGAATACTTATCAACTCAAGACATTTCAGGTTTTTATTTTAAATTACATGTACAAAAAATTCCAGAAGTTTCATTCCACTTTGACATTAGAGTAATTTGTGTAGATACGTGACAAAAAAAATCCCATATAAATGTATTTTGAGTTTGTGACATCACAAAATGTGACAAAATCCAAGGGGAGTGAATACTTTCTGAAGGCACTGTAGCTGGCAGCAGGAGATTGTGGTCTGGGACAGTGGCGGCAGCACATAACAAAGAACTGAGGATTATTTCAGGTTAGTGCCAGTGGCAAAGTGATCGGTCGCCAGCCTGGTCATCCCTATTTCTTAATGGAACTCTTC